>JAVIWB010000883.1:0-186191 GCA_031893035.1 Dermolepida albohirtum | reverse complement strand
TCGTCTAAACAGAAAACAGTTACAATAATCGTATAATTAAAGAAATAATATACATAAAGAAGACCAAAACACAATAAATTATAGAAGAGACACTAATCCTAATAACATATGTAATAAATTAATTCTTAGAAAATAAATTGTCTGCATCTCCCTGTATATACAAATATTCATCGACGTAAACTTACAAATAATCATGTATACTTGACACAGGAGATAAAAGAAAAAGAAAGACATACCACGTACGTCCATGCAGAAAGCCTTCACCAAATATTCACAAAAAATACGTCTTTACACACATATACACGGCAAAAGTTTGTTACTTTTAAAAATGTTTGCGTAATTTTCAATTAAAATAAAAAATGTAAGTACTCGCAAATATTTATATTTATAAAAAATATATAAATATAAAATATATTGCAATATAATGTAATTTAAATAGAAACGAACAAAGCGAACAATTCGAAAAAGCCAATATGGGATTTTTATGCATCGAGACCAGTCTAAACAACATAAAAATTGCAATAGACTGGGTAGCGAAAATAGATTTAATTAATTTACTGTTGACGTACAATATCCACGATTCTTTCCGTTTTTAAGGAAAGGTAAACAAGTGAACATGTTGTACAGGTAGACATATCCCAGAAATTAGCAAATTATTTGTGGAAAGATTCCATTTGATATACAAAGGATAATGAAAGAAATACTTTAGAACCTCGTTATCTGCTCCTAAATATTAAAAAAAAGTTACGTATAGGTGATTATATTATGGAAAATATGTGTTTTGAATTATTTCTGACAAATTATTTTCTTTTATATTATGATTTTATTTAGATACTTTAGAATTATATGTTGGAATAAAATTTTGTACGAATAATTAGAGTATGTTTGTATTCTATTAACCAAGCTATTCCTTTCGATAATACGGTCATTACAACAATCGTATGAACGAGATAAAAGATTTGTTATTTGCAAAGAAATAATTGGGACGTGTTTAGTGGTTCACTATTCCAAGTATCGACACTGTTCCCACAGGACACAATATTGCTGCTGCTGTTACGTATAAACCGTTATACTTAAAACTGATAAGTGCAGCGCCACCGCTATCCTTGACAAGTATGAGTAGAAACGCAAGATATAACTCCTATTCTAAGAGAAGTTTTACGAAATTATTAAGGAAAATACCATGTGTTCAATTGCTACGGTTTTATTACTACTACTTCACAAACTCAGAAATTTAGCACTTGCTTTTGTGTTAGTACTTTCAACAGTTCTTTTTATAAGCTATCCAAATACAATATATTGCCGATTTTATTCATCGCTTTGTAACAGTGAAAACTTTATTAAAAACTCCAAACATTTCTTATGAAGATGGAATGAACAGACCGTCAACTTACAGGATTTACTAGTAAGTTTAGATGTCGTCTCTATACCTTGCACTATATAAATAATACAACAGAGTCTATCCCCTGATAACTAGCACGACGACTTAGCCAACTTTATGAAAACCAGCATACCTTCTACTTATTTTCATTTTTGTGATTCCTGGTACGAAAGAATCTATATTGCAGCTATGAGTTCCCTACTTTTCCTTCTTCTATTATTGCTAAAATCTTCATCGATGTGTTCGAACAAGTCTTTTGCTTCTACACTAGACAACATGTTCAATTCAGTCTAGACCACTTAATTATGGAGGTAGAAATTCTTTTCTTTTGTAGACTTTATAGTGAATGGTTGCGGAATATTCTGTTTACCTCAAACCTACTTGTACTGATAAATCACCTACCCATCATCATCCTACACAAAAATATGGCGTCGTAATCTCCTTAATACAAAAAAGCGTTTTCCATTTTCTAAATCTGTTTCAGTCCCAAAAGTTAACTTAGTAACCAAAACATTACACAATCAATTATTCCATCATATCCACCATAATTTCAACCCAAAATTTTCCGATTAAATAAGTCATTGTTCAATAAAGTAAACGGTATTTAGTTTAACATAAATTGAATAGAAATTGGCCATTCTATTGTATGCCAGTCTTTTTATAATCGTGCATGCACTATTTACGTGTTGTTAAAGCCACTTTTCGGCCGGCACATTAGAGACATATCGCGAGTTACACATTTGATTTTGGAGCCATCATAAATTAAATCCTGTAAATCTTAGTTTTATTCACTACATCTGAAAATGGTCGTTTTCTTGAACTAGGTAGCTGTGTCATTATTACATACAACGTACAACTGGCCATACAGACATGCTTATTCTAGTCGGCGAGCAAATTATTACTGAGAATCGAGGACATTTGTGTACGCTCATGATGTGCAGCTCAATATTGGCATCTTAACTATATGTATATTAATATTGTGATTTTATGTAGTTAATGAAAAAATTGTAGCTATGTAACTGTTTCAACTATATTTTATATTCTTGTAATATTGTATTAATGATTTTACCTTAAATACAATTTATATTGCAAATTTAAAACCTATCTCTAGGATTGTGTAGAATTCAATAATTTTTTCACTTTTTATTTATGCAATCTTTTTTTGTATTTACTAATGTTTGTACATATAAGTTTTTATTTATTATTTAAAGTTCACATACGTTTCTTTTTCTATTCTTATATTGTTTATATTACGTTATAATTCTTATTAATTTTACTTTATTTTCTTCTTGAAAATTGATTTTTTTGTTAGGCAAGAAAGAATTGTTATTATTCTTATTTTATATTTTTCAATTGAAACAATTTTTTATGATCATATATTTTATTAATTTTAGAAAATATTTCCGCGGCAAAAGAAAATCGACTGCTTAAAGTAAAGCTAATACTAGTTATAACGGGCTAAATTCAATAGTTGAAAATTCTCTTCTAATACCCGTAATAATATGGTTAAAATAATTCCCTTATTTTTCGGTGGAATAAAGTATAAATAAGTCGATTTCGTAGCGTGAAAGTGATTATAATAACAATAAACTGTAAGTCAAGAGTATTATAATGACGATATTGCATGCCATAGAATCCAACCACCGACAAATTCATTAACACGTGCGTATAATTTTATTATTTTTTAAGTATTGTTCCCTGAAAGTAAAAGTACTTTTTGATTATATTTCAGTGTTTCGTTAATAGATATGTAATAATTTATAATTTAATTTATAACCTAATAATGAATACAAACTTGGTCGTCTACTTGAGGCAACATTTACTTATATGCTACATACTCGTATATCAGCTCAGACAAAACACGTTTTGCAAAAAATACTATTAAAATAGCTGTTAGATTTTTAACTAGTCGTTTTCATATAGGTATATACACATTTTTGATATAAATAGAGACAACTTACGATCCAACTGAAGAAGTTTTAGTCAGTTATATTTATTTTAAAAAACTCTTCAATACATTTCTATTAGATTTCAAAGGAACAACAATTTTCAACTTTAAATACATAGATTAGATTATTTGAAGTAACCATAAACCCTCTTCCACTACTTCAGATCTTTTCAGATCATTTATGGTTCTCTTATCTCTAGCAGAATATTTTGGTTTCAATGTATAAGCCTGTTCAATGTGGTATTGATTACGGTTCTTTTAGTCTTCCTGTAATAATAATAATAATAATAATAATAATAATAATAATAATAATAATAGTTTATTTCCAAAAAGAAAAGAAAAGAAAGAAGTATATAAATTTAACCTTACAATAAGTTAAAAATACAATCTCCATAATTTTTCTTTCCCTCTTCCCCCCTGAAAATCACAGGGTGCATATCAACTTCAAACAAAGTTGTTCTTCCTATGGCACCCTGAGACTAACAACAAATTGACAAAAAGAAAATGCCTAAAAACTAACTTAACCTAAAATTCTGTAAGTAATATATAGAAAAATAAAAAAAAAAAAGAAAAAACTTCTCAATGATGCACAACAAATTGAACTCAAATAATTAAGTCAAGATGAAGCGAAGACAACACACAGCTATCTGGACAACAAGAGAAGCACTTAAATTTACTAGGCACATCATCAATCATCGTCAAATTTCACCTTTTCGTTTTAAGCTTAGAGAATCCAAATAATTCAGTTAATCAGTTCCGAGACATCAAACACATTTCCTAAAAAACGTTGACTCTCAGAGACTTTAGGTGTTTTTATTTAGATGATCCTAGATAACGTGCTCTCTCGGCTTATATTTTCCATGGTGAGTTATCTTGCAAATTAAAAATTTCTCACATGTTTTTTTCTCCTTGTTTTCTAATTTCGCCTTTTTTTCTTTCTATAGTATCTCCACGAGCAGGAAGGGAAATAATAGTTCGCCTGATTAGAGCCTTGCTTGAACGTACAAGGCCAAATATAAGGGAATTGGTGTTAGTTCTGTTAGGGAAACATTAACTATTCCACTTCTCTCAGGCCGCACAACTCATGGAACATCTTACACACACCTGAGTTTGGGTTTAGCTCGGGTTTGTCTAGAGTACTAGCTTCAGTACTCACATAAACTTTATATATATACACGTATTATTAGTTTAATGATTATGTGATAAATACTTTTAAGATGAGATCTTAAGGTTGAATATATTAAAAAAGAAGATTCATAGAATTGAAAAATTTTAGGACGTTAGAAAAGCTTAGCACGTAAGTATAGTTAATGCACGATAACTTCCGATAAATACCAATCACTTGAGATTTTCCTAAATTTCCTAGTTTCGAACAGCCTTTGTAGTACATGAAACAATAAGATATGAATAATAATATTTATTATTATTATTATTATTAAATGTAATATAATCTTTTACTGCAATCAAAAGTTCTCATTTTGATAGGTTTTTTAAAATTTGTATTCCCTCTTGATTAAGCCCAAACGATTAGATCAATATTGGTTTAGATATCGTTCTTAGAGCTTTTGAAAGTATTAACACGCCAGCTTTTGTTAGTGTATGACAACTTTTGTTTACTACCTTACTAATTTTCATAGTAAAACCATTCGAATCTGGAAAAAGTTATACAGACTTTTGGGAATTGGAAAACTGATTAATGTACTTTTAACAAGTGAACAACCGAGTTTGAAGATAGTAACTTCTGTACTCTTATTAAAATAAAAACAATAGTTATCAAGCGGTAAATAAATTCTTCACTCTGAAGTGTTTAAACAAATATAAACGCGAAATATAACCAAGTAAACTCTTAAAAATTAATTTCTTTTGTTTACAACGATAAAAAAGTGGCAGAATAATTTAAGGCTAGCTGTACATTGGTTCAAGTTGGTAAACGTCCTTAAAGATTAAAATCGACTATAATCGATGATATTGGTGTTGAATGGTAGTCAAAGCAATCGTCTCAGGTTAACGGGTAGGTTATATTTTATGTGAGCACTTACATTCGAAAAAGTTTTCAAACAGATTGGTATCGTGTTCTTATCAATTGACCAAAATTGTCAGACTGAATGTTTCGAAATAGTATTTGGAGCTTTTATAATGAAATTTCTCTTAATTTTTGCATCGCATAACTGTATATGTGATCTGCATCCATAATTACACATCCAAGGCAGAACTACAGTTTAGATATCGGACAAAAGCAAGTTCGAATGCTCCGAAGAAAACAAAAAATTAAAATTAGTCTAAATCATAATAAAAATATAAATTATGTAGATACCCCGAGAATTATACTTACATAATTATCAGATATTCAAAGGCTACAAATAGAACCATGAATAATATATATTCTAAACGAAGGTTAAATATACGTATATATATATATACGAAATATACGATATATATATATATACGTCAACATTTATCGACGTTTTGTTTTAATATTTAAATTGCTTTCATACTTAATATTGTGTTGTTGAGCAGGAAAAACTAGTGGTCGATGTTTATTTTTCATGAAATGAAAATACAGAAAAGAAAAAAGTTTGAAATTACGTTTATTTCTCAAGATAAACCACCTGCTATCCCAATATATTTGGACCAGCGATGACCCAAAGTTTCTATACATCCACAGCAGTTTTAACGTGTGGAAACTGCCTCAAATCGAAATCTGATTCTATTAATTTGTGGAAACAAATCAGCAATACTTAATTTTTGCCTGTGCATTTCTTGGTGGAAAATGGTTTTTTCTTTTGGATAAAGGCATCAACTACTAACTAAACTTGCTTTCGCATCAATTTTTGATTAAGAGCGAGTAATCGCGCAACAAACTTCGCGAGCATCTTCTCCATAGACAACTGTATATTCAAAATGTATTTTGCGCATTTTTGGAGCTATCTCAGATATTGACGGTCTTTTACTACCATTGCATACATTTTGTCAACAGTTTCTGGTATAGAGGTAGACTGCGGACTACGTGGCGCGTCTTTAATAGACGTACGATTACATTCTAACTCATAAATCCACAATCCAATAATGGAATTTGAAGTGGTTGAGTTTTCCAGATTACTCCTTTAGTTATGTACATTTATTGCAACTAAGACCTTCGAGAAGAAGTACTTAATGACAATATGAATTACAAAACTATCCATCGTCAAGAACTGCGAGACGTTCTTAATTAAATAGTCGTCACAACAAAGCTAATACGCGTAATTATTTGAAAGTTAACAGTTCAAGTTATCTGCTTGGGAGTTATTTGGAAGTATACGCATTCAAGTTATCTATATAATTATTAGAAAGTAAAGATTTCAACCCTGTGGCACAAGCTAAGATATAGTAATAATAATAATAGTAGTCTATTTAATATAATTCTAATGAATACAATTCTATTATTCTATTCGACAGACATATATATATATATATATATATATATATATATATATATATATGTGTGTGTGTGTGTGTACATATATATACGTATTTCGAATATATACATATATTTATTAAACTTTAAGACATACGAATATGAAATTTTACATACATGTTTACGAACCTCTCAGGTTCAGATTGCAGATGTTCAATATGTCCTCCATCAGCGACACGAACAATATCACATCGATACTCAAATTCCTCCCATACTCGGGCAAGCATGTCCTTCGTCACTGATGTTATGGCAGTACGTACCCGGTTCTTTAACTCTTCCACGTTCTGTGGGAGTGGTGGTACATAAACGTTGTCTTTAACGAAACCCAACAGGAAGAAGCCACAGTGTGTCTAATCCGGTGACCGTGGAGCCCAGCTGAGACATGCTAAGTCGGTTCGGTAGAGTTTCATTCAGACATTCACGCACTTGGCGACTCCAGTGAGGGGGTGCCCCGTCATGTTGAAAAATGAAGTTGTCTTCGTGCAGCCTCGGAAACAACCAGTTTGGTAACATAGCGAGATACTGCTGATCGTTAACCATGTTTCCATCAAAAAAGAATAGGCCGTAAACAGATGATCGGGGTATCGCACAAAACACATTGATTTTAGGCGAATCTCGTAAATGTTCAATGGCTGCATGTGGGTTCTGTAGACCCCAAATTCGAGCATTGTGTTTGTTTACCAGACTACTAACATGGAAAGTCGCTTAATCACTGAACACGATGTGTTGTGCGAAAGTGTTATCATTGTGAATAGCATCATAAATCTCGTTACAAAATGCCGCGCGTTACCGTGTCATCAGGACGCAGAGCTTATAGCAACTGTAACTTGTACGGCTTCATAACCAGCCGACGTCTTAAAACACGCCAAATTGTTATTGTAGGCAGTTTTAACTCCCGACTGACACGACGAGTTGAGAAGGATTTCGTTTTAAAGCAGTTTGAATTCATGCAACATTTTCTTCAGAAACACGAGGGTGGTCAGGACTCTTTTCTTTACATACATATCCTGTATCTACAAACTGTCGATACCATCTGCGAATGTTCCACCCATTCGGAGGATCAATTTGGTAGCTCAATCTGAAACGTCATTGCACTGTTATCACGGAATTGCACTTCGCAAACTCGAGAACAGAAAATGATGTGAAAATGATGATAGTCATTTTAAACATACGACGATTACCAAGAAAAACAGAAGACCTGAAGGAATATAAATTCAAATAAACTCCGTCAACTAAGCTATTAATTTATCTTTAATTCTTTTTAAGAAACTAAAACTTAGAATGAATTCGAAATGTATGTTATTTCAACGATTTAATGTGGAGTTCGTTAAAATAGGAGCATAGAAAGGTCAGCTTTTAACGGCGATTCACGAAATGATCGACTTAAAGCAGATAGTCGCGATATCTACGAGAATTGATTAAGGTAACACATCTTTTATGGATTTAGTATATCATATAAGTCTTTTGTTCACGGATCTAACATCCGTAGCAATTAGGAATTAGTTTATTGTGATGGTGGTTTATTATGAGTCTAAATTACCTACATTGAGATTTTAAATATATAGAGTTATAAAAAGCACTATTATAGATGAAATTTATTTAGATCAAAATAGAATAGTATTTAATTAGTCGCCATTATATAAAATAGCTTTATACCAGCTATGTATACATAAAACAAACTCCTCTGCTTAGAAGTTAGGATATATCTTGAAATTTTCAGCGGGCACTATATGCACTGACGCTGTTCGAGTTCTAGAATAAAATTCTGTATTGGATAGATCTATATAAACAGCATGGATTGCATGCTAGGGATAACTAGTTAGATTGGTATTGACCTGTAATGGTTGACTTTTTTGATATACGACGCGTGGCAATTAAATAACAGGACTGGTTTGAAATGTTATTTATTGCAAAAAAACTGATATTTAACCTTTATCCTCTACAACATAGCCCCTCCTCTATCTATACACCTTTGTGTACATATCTTTCGCTGGTTAAAACAATGCTCTAGTTCATCAGTTGTCAGCCTTTTCAACAACTGCCGTTTTTGCTGAACTCTGTTCAACAGACTGAAAATGCTTTCCCTTTAATTCACTTTTCAGTTTTGGAAACTGGTAGAATTCACATCATCTACGATCTAGCGAATAATGATCATGTATGGTAATGCACTTGTCCGCTAAAAACTGTTTCACAGATAGCGTATTGTGTCACAAATCCGGTTTTTTCTTCCTTACTCTTTTCCTCAGCTTCAATAGGATTTCTTTGTAGTATTTTTGATTAACAGTTTGACTCTCAGGTACCCAGACAGTTATGATAACACCCTTGATATCGAAAATAACAATCAGCATTGCCTCAAATTTGACTTGCTCATTCGTGCTTTTTCCTGTCTTGGAAATCCGGCAGCTTTCTTGTGCTTTCTTGATTGACGTTTTGTTTCCGGGTCATTCTGGAAAATCCAAGTTCCATCGCAAGTGATAATTTTTGTAAGTCTGGTTCTTCTGCGAGTAGTTCCATGATGTCAGAGCAAATATTCATTCGATTGCCATTTTGTTCCTGGGTAAGATTTTTCTGCACCATTTTTGCACAAACTTTTGTTATGTTTAATTCGTCATGTAAAATGTGTCTTACTGTTCTTTTGTTAATGTTTACCATATCGGCAATCATTCGAATGCTCGAATCGTTCTCTTAAGTTTTTGCAGTCGACCAGGACATTTATCCCGACCTTCAGAAAACCGTTTGTGCCATTCAAAAACTCGCGCACGTAAAATAACATTATCACCCAACACCTTATTTAACATTTGTATACATTCTGTTAGCAATTTTTTTAATTTGGCTAGAAATTTCAGGTTAATTCGCTTCTAGATTTTTTGTTAACTATTATCACTGTACTACTAAGTAACTAAGTGTTCTCTGCAATTCGAGCTCAAAAGTAAACTTAAGTAGACAAAGAAACGAAACTATGAGTTGTTACTTTAGATGTACCAAGGTCAATGAAATTACAATTACAGCCTCTCCCGATTTGTCTGCGCGATGAAAGGAGCGCAGCCTCGTTATTTAATTGCCATACATGGAAAATAGTACCTTGATATTGTTAATAAAATGCATGTAATTAATAGTTAATAATAAGTGTTCGAAATAGTCATTTCTGCAAATTCGACATTTTATATTGTTCATAACGAATCCTCCCACCAAATATGTAACATTTTACGTGCGAGGCGTTTTTATAAATTAAGTACCGTTTTGATTTAAAAAGGAACCATATGCAATTTTTACGTCCGCCTCATTTAAAAGTGATATTTGCTTAAAAAAAACACGTTTTGTATGTATAATTCCCGAGCTGATTTTTGTGTTGTGTAATGTTCGTATACATATATTTATGCCTCCTTTTCTGGCAGTAGCAATTCGCTGTATGCACGAATTTGGATGTAACATACGATATTTTGTTAGTTTCGTTCTAGTAACACAATTCGACTCTTCCAGTTCTGTGCTGAACCACTCAATTATACCGAAAGAGTACGTGAACTGGTACATTATATTGAAATATATTTCTTTAGTTAAACTTGACTTCAGGGTAGATATTACTTTACTTTCAGGAAACTTAAATTTTCCTCCTTCGATACATAACATTTTACATTCGTTTTTTCTAAATTCCGTACCAGTATCTTTAGTAAATTCATCTGATATTTTTAAGTATTTGCGTTCGTGTTTTATTTGAGGAAAATACCGTTACGTCGTAAATGTATAGCAGATGGTTAATTGCGTGTAATGGAGTGCTTTGATGGTTAAATTTAAATCAGTATGTTATATTATTTAGCATATTTGGACAAAAAGAACCATAAGACACCGTGAAGTCTCCATGAAATATTCCGCTATTAATTCTGATTCCACCTATTATTATGTGCTTTTGTTTGGTTCTTAGGTTAATTGTTGAGGATTAAGAAGTGACATATATGCGTATTTGATTTATAAATTCCTAGTGCTTCCATTAGCCAACTGTGTGGAATTAAATGCTTTCTTGTAGTCGAAATAACGAGTAATTAAATTTCTCTGTTGTTTTTCTGTTTATTTCATGATTACACTGTCTATTTTAATTTGTTTTTTACTCTCTTGGCTGCATTTTTGCATTTTTTTCCGTCCCTTTGCTCATAGTGTATTTTGTGTCAGATACTTACCTATTTTTCGTGTTATACTGGCAGTTAGTTTTTTGGCTGGTGTTAAATATTATGGTTTTCTGTGGGTTTACTATGATTTTGATATATGTAGTTGTCCTGTTAGTTATGCGTTCAACGATGTAAAGTATTTGTACAAGAAATTATGATGTAATCTGCTAATTTTGTTCAGGTATTCTTTCACGGAAGCGTGGCTTGTGAGGTACCTTGTTAATATTCTCAGCTGATTTCTTTCAAACGAAATCAATCTCTCAGTTTTTTACGCTTTGATTCGTTATTAAACGTTTTCACATGTTCGTGCTTAAGTCTATTCTCCCAGTACATTCTAGGTTAAACATTAGTTCACCTAACTTTTCTTTCACTTTGGCACTTCCAGTATAAGTGATGGTTCAATAATTAAAGCGGCTGTACCACGAATATCTAAGAATCGTGTAGTATTACCTTACAGATTGTGTTGCACCGGCAGGTATTTCTTATGGGAATATATATCAGCATTAAGAATCGAACAATTGTTTTTGTAAATTTCTTTATGTTGAAATATAAAATGTGATCGTGTCGATTGTTAAATAAAAAAAGCGTGTCACTTGGTTAAATTAATAAGCAACAACTTGTATGCTTGAGTATTGGGGTTGGAAGCAAGACATCTCGTACTTAACTTTAGGTATCAGTCGTTTTATAAGCATAAACAATCAGTTGCAACATGATCAAGAAAACGCACAAATTTGTAGTTGTAATTTTGCTTTAATTATTGAATAAAATAAATTAAAAATAATTTATAAATTAGTGTTAAGTTGAGAGAAATTGTATCTAACTTTAAACTCAAAAAAAATTAACAAATACGAAGTAAAGGGTTTGGTAATCTAGTGTCTATAACGCAATTAATTTAAAACGAAATAAAAAAACGAATTGGGCGACCTTATCCGAAAGTGTGCCAAGTTTCGTTTACAAAAATTTTTCATTTTGAAAATTTATTAAAATTATATTTACGTAATAGATATTCTAACAGGATTAAATTTTTTATCGAATTAGAGAAAAGCCAAAGTATTCCTTGAATACGTAGTAAATCGATTAGAGAACAACGAACAAAAAATTATAATAATTGACCGTTACTAAATTACAAAAAAGAACTGATACTGCAATGGAGACGATTCGAACTGTGCTTCATTCTAAACTAAGTTGTAGCTTATAAGATGTTAATTTAACGTAATACACGACAAACGAATCACTTGTAATGTTTTAAAGTTTCTATTTAATCTTGTACTTAAAAATTCACACTTAATTGGTACTCGACGCTTTGCAATTTGAAGAGTTCACAAAAACTTCCTTTGTCTTTCAAAGAAAAGCTTTTTCATCCAGTAAGCATTGTAATTAACACATGGAAAACCCTATTTCCAAAACTAATAATATGTAAATATACGGCCAGTAACGACTGTACATACGTTCTTTATGTTCAGAAGCTTAAAAGAATGTCTATTATTTGGCAAATCTCCTCAAATTCAAAAATAAAACATGCACACATATGCGCAAGAGTAAATAGAACATGTGTTCCGTAACTAAACGAAGGAAAAAATATAAACATCTCAAAGCAGCAAACGAAAGTCAACCAGTAACGATAATAAACTCACACAAGAGGTAACTAAACAAAGACTATTCAAAACTAATCTATAAACAACTCAAAGACGAAGAGCTTGTTGGGAAATAGCTGATAAAGGTAACCTAATAAAATAAGACTTAAACGACATGCGAAAACGTACACGAAACTTGTCATCAACACATGACCCTCAAAGCAAAAACAATAATAATGTTAATGTTTAAGAATAATAGAAAAATTGTTACCCTTAATAACTAGAAGGAGATAAACTTAATAAATTCTAGATTAATAAATTAATATAATACAGAAATACAAAAGAATATGATATGGTTATAACATATGTAAACAATACAAACGTTTATGGAAAAGCTGTAGATAAAAATTCATTTACGAGAGTGATTAGAGCTAAGAATCAATAGGATTTAAAGAAAGATTTTAATATACAAGACATGATGGAGAGCTGAAGAAAGCATAATTAATAGACAAAGCAATACTGGAACCAAATAAGGATAACAAGATAACGAAGGTATTACTCAAGCACTATATTATTAAAACTATAATTAACTAAAAGGACAAATTATTAAATACAGAGTATCTTACTTTACACCTGGTAATTATTATACAGACTATGTACCATAATGTATCTGTTAGGTAAATGAAACGTAACAATAGTTATAAATTGTTAATAACAACATATTTCTTCCTACAACAGGAAAACTGACTAGTAATTGAGAGAAATGTCTTACCATGATAAACTGAAGTTTAACAACATTTGAATGAAAGCAAAAAATCTATTTAATCGTATTTAGTTGATTGATTATGAATAAAAATATGGCTAATAGAATGAAAGCAGTATCTACAATAAACGCCACTTGCCTGGAATATTCCAAATTACAAAAGAATACACTGTTCTTATATTAGGCAAAAATTAATAAGAACTGACATGGTCAATATAAATATCTAAAATTGTGTACACACTTACATTATGTATACAGTGTATACATACATGTATACAGTGCTATTAAATCGGTTCTCATTTAAACAAGTTGATTCATTTTCTAAAGATTCCAATTGCTTTAAAGTTTGATACGTCTGTCGTAAATTAGATAGCACTAATCTGAAAGCAAATATATGAAACATTTTGACTAATTTATAGTCATAAAAATGTTATATTAAAGGGTAACTCTATGCGAGTTTTATTTAATGGATATAATAGTGCCACTTTACTCACGCAACTACTTTAAACTACCTAGATACGAGTAATATAACTTTCTGTAAATGGATTAGAGATATAGTTGACTTTACAAGAAAGACTAGTTAAATATTGTAACATTATTGGTGAGATTTATAACAATAAATTATTCAAAAAATACTAGTTCTGATACATTTGTACGCAAAATAATACAAAAATTATTTGTATTGAATTATTTGGTAATTTATTTACTAAATTTAGAAGTAGAAATTACTAAAATAATAATTTTATTTTGTAGCTAGTTATGTATATCTGAATAATCTATTTATAGTCTCTTTGACGTGAAAACATCAATACGTTTATTAAGAGACTTATTGCTTCGGTTGAATGAAAATTATACGTATGGATATAATATATACGACAATGAATCGGATATAGTCTATGCAATGAATTTAGACAATTACGAATAGATTAACGGTATAATAAGTTACTCGTATATTGATTTACTTAAATACATTCCACTTATTTAAGCCTATTAAACCGTCAGATGTCCAAGATCGTTATTCACTACTCAAAACAATGGAGATAATGGATAATTGTAGTTAGAACAATCGCAAATATTTCTATAGATTAGCTACAAACTTTTTCAACAAAACGAATACACAGGCGTTCTTAACATGTTGACACATATGTTAAAGTAAGGTTGTATTGACGTGCTCCTAGGTCAGTTTGCAATGAATTCAAGCGCTATTTCTAGGTTCTAGAATCGTTTTGTGGATACTGAAGGTGTTCGACAAAGACAAGTCTAAGATCGGCCAACATTAACGACATCGAGAGACTATTGATATCTGTCGCAATTGACGTGTACAAAACGTGCGCTTAATGCAACCCAAGTTGTCATCATTGGCAGATAATTAATCACTGTGTCGCAGCTGAAACCACTGCAAAATCCGTACAAAGACAAAGCCCGTACTAGACTTTCACCGTCGAAAGCCAAACACATACAGTGTTTCGCACCTGAAGCTAAGGCAAAATCCGCCTGCTGATGATGACGACTTAGTTGTAGAAATACTTATACAGAATACGAAAGTTATTGCGGAAAACATTAACCTTAATTAGTCAATATAATCAACCACAGTCTCCATTCAAATTTACTTGCCACTGGAAGGTTGCTATCAAAACAAACAAGAAGAAAACATTTTCGTACGCATGGCATATATGTATGTTCCAAGACCCTTGATTTGTTTACTGCTACTGCAGTGCATAAAAGAAGCCGTAGAATATGGACAAATGAGCATATCAATTGATCTCACAATGAAATGGGGTAGGTATTATTTAGTGACGAATTCACATTTATTAGATAAAAGGCGTATTCAGTTTTGGGGCGAATATAGTACACGAAATAACACACAATCTAACCAGCAAAAGCCTCACGGTAGTGATATTGTAGTGGCATGAACCGGGGTAAGTACCAGATAGCACACTGACTTTTATTTCATATAAAATGGAGCTCTAGCGGCTCAGATATACCTGCATGAGATTCTGCAATCCATTGTTTTACCATATGCAGCAGCAGTGGAAGAATTTATTTTATGGACCAAAATGCTAGTCCCTATTCAGGAAACATAGAGAACAACTGGGATGATGAGCTGGTATAATGAGAATGACACGGCAAACCAATTACCTAAAAGGCAGGTCAATAGAACATGCTTGAAATATTGTGGGAGACATGTTCTTCTACAATATATACCACCAAAAGGGAACACTTCTCCAAGAAATATTCGATACTCTAATCTCATCTATGCCAATAAATTGCCAAATGTTTTTAGATGTTCGTAGACATTACTAATTCCTATTTTTGTTTAGAATTAATACAATAAATAAAACTTTCGTAAAATTAAGTATATCAGTGGTTTTTATACGTCGAATTATATAATCACTTTTCTATTACATCATGTAAATGAATATAAATTTAATTATTTTCCTGATTCCATGAACCGTTGGTTTTCTTCCAATTAGGAGCGATTGTCCTCCTTTCATAGTTTGTATTTCCAATATTAATATGGCGCTGATATTTATTTACATAATTACTTATTTTATAAGTATATGTTCAGATTGCTATAATGCTTCAAATACATTTTATTGAACACTATTATATCACCGTTATCTATTTCTGTATAATTACCTTTACTCTAAAGAGTTTTTTAATAGTGACAGCAGCTCATGTATCTTTTAAATAACGGCTACATATATATATATATATATATATATATATATATATATATATATATATGTATGTATATAATATTATAGGTATAGACTCCCTCTACAATAATTTATTTAAAGTTAAATAAAGTTATATAGAAAAAGACATTTCACAGTATTGACTATCTTCATTAATTTTTTTTAAAGTATCTTTTCTGAGGTAAATATACATTAATGGTAAGATTAACATTTCTTTTTGTATAAGTTATTTATTTATAATCAAAGAAATTAAATATGAATTATTTATTTATACATTTATGTGAAACATGTAAATAATTTCAGCAAAAGCTACAAAAATAGTAATAGCAGTTTTCAAGGCTTTCAATAACCTTTTTTGAGGTTGATATTTAATCTAATTTTCCAAATAAGTTTTATTAGTGTAGTGATAATTGTTGTTAAAATATATTTTCGTTTAAATTTCGTATGTTTCGATAATAACCAACATCTATACTATAATTACATTCACAGTAACGCTAAAAAAACGTCTTTTTGATTGTAAATAAAAGGATACTAAGCTCTTACTCTGTTCGTCGTTAAAATTTAATATAAGTGGTGAAAAAATCAAATTAAATATTTATATGTACAAAGTTATATAATAGTTTAATCTCGAAATCGATACATAAATTTACGACACATACTATGTTTTTAAGTCAAAATTATCGAAAGTAAGAAAAGTTATGTGGACGCCATATTAAAAAATTTGGAAAATATCCTTTAATTGAAGAAAACATATTTATCCGACTAATATCATGAAAATTCATTTTCAGGAAAGTAGGGAAGAACGAAAAGGTAGTGGAGACATTTTTTTATTAAAACAAATATTCTTCTAGTTAAATAAAAATTGTATTGTATCTTTTTATAATTGTCACATTTACTTCTGTATAAATATTATTTAATTCTGAAAGCCATCGTGAACCTTTTCTTTCGTATCTTGATTACCAAAAGTAACCTCCATTCTTAGTTAACCTAAATCCAAAGTTAGAGTGCGATACGTGTAATGTTCTAGCTACGACGAACTGTCAAAGTTGACAAGTTAGTTGTGAAATGAAATTAAATCGAGAATGCTTTGTCGAGTTTGTTTCTGTTTTCGGCAATGAATCACCACATCAATCAACAATTTCTCGTAGGTATGTAGAATTCGAACGTGGACGGATTAATCTTAGTGACAATCCAAGAGCAGGTTCACCAAAAACGGCAGTCATTTAGGAAAACGTCGATGCTGTGCGCAAGATCATCAACGAAGATCGGCATGTGACATATCGCCGGATTGAAGGATTATTAGGGATTTCAAAGACTTCAGTTCAAAAAATTTTGCATAAAGAATTGTGTGTAAAAAAATTAGTTTTCCGTTGAATACCGCATCTGTTGACCGAAGAGCTCACAGCAGCTAGGGTGAACTGGTGTCAAAAAACTCTAGATCGCTTCAACGGCAGAAACTCTAAAAACCTGTACGACATTATCAGGGGTGATGAATCTTGGATTTACTCATACGGAAGAAAACGGCCAGAAAATAAACGCCAGTCTTCTGTTTGGGTGTTCTAAGATGAAGAAGAGCCAAATAAAGTCATCCATTCTCCAAGTGTCTTTTTTGTATCGAAAGCAGATCATGTGGCAATAATTGCTCTACAAGATCAAAGAACTATTGATTGGTATGCAACCATTTGTTTGCTACAAGTCATCATTGAGCTTCGAAAAATCAACCTCGAACGATGAATCATCCTTAACCAAGACAATGCAAGATCGCACACGGCACGCAAGACAATTGAATCTTTAACGCAACAAAACGCTGAATTGTTGAACCATCGTCCCTACACTCCCGACGAACTTCTTTACTTTTCCAAGAATCAAGAATTGACTGCGTGATCAAAGGTTCTAGTCATCAGAAGGAGTAGTCGATGCCTTCAAAATGCAATTTTAACTGAACCAACAAACGAGTGGACGAACTGCTTCTGCTGGTGGTTCGAGCGCATACAAAAGTGCATTAATCTTCGTGGAGAATACTTCGAAAAACAATGAAGTCTTTAAAAGCTATCTACAGTTTTATTCCAGTTTTATATGTAAAACTTGAAAGATAACCCACGTATATGTTTATGTATTAATTTATTAATTCTCGAATAAGATAACATATAATTGAAATTGTTTTTTTTATCAATTTCAAAGTTGAAATTTTGATTTATTAAATCAGATATTTTGAAGTTATTATCAAATATTAACATTTCGTATTCATAATTCTTTCATATAATTATTAATTACAAACATTTAAGTATCAAAGCAACGGTTATAATAAGTTTATTATTAAGTGACATCAAACTTATTTAAAATAGATATTAAATATTGTAAGACAAAATAGTAACAACAAATCGAAACCTTAGGAGAATAAAACAGTTTAACCTGTGTTACAGATTAAAGTTAACCACAATAAATTCAAATTCGTACACAAAACCTCTTCAATAATAATTAACGAATACAAGGGTGATTTATATAAAAAAAACAAATCAATATTCTATAAAAATAGAACAAAGCATACATCAAATATTTCGTTGCATGATCACATTATGTTCAACTCCGACATCCAAAAGCGGAACGTTTTTCATTAGCCATTCACAGGACTATTATGATATGAGGTCGCGCGATGAATCGTTTTCCTTCGGATTAGTTGGTCACGTAAATTGGATAATTTGGTATTGAAAAGGGCCTTATTCTTTCTTACGTTTTGGTGACATAGCTTTTACCTTCTTTTGGTGTTTTTTTGTGATAGCGTTTTCAAAAGTTTAACTGTTGTAATCTCCTGTAGCTGCTATAAATAAAGATTTACTATACGTTTTGCATTCTAAGAAGCTTCTATCAATAAACGCAATAAATACATCAACATATTTTTATTCTTATTTGATACTGACCATAACCCTATCTCTACTTAAAAATAATACTGCAAAGGGGTATGGTACAATTATAAACACAATACATAAAATATTTTCGAACACCTATTTAATCAATATTACGACGATAAGGTCCATAATCTTTAATTGTCAATTAAGTTTGGGACCTAATAGTCCTCTTCTGTTCATCACAGAGACTTTAAGACAACCCTCCTAAAATAGGGTTAATAGAGAATCATAATATTTAATTAATTAATTAATTAATAGTTAATTGCAGCACGCTATTTATTATGTCCTGTTCAGATTCTAAGGGCATATTCGGGCACGAGAGTTGAGGAATTAAATTGACGCTCGAGTCTCTAAAATTAAAATTCCCTAGGAAAGGTTCCCTTTTTAGATTTTCAAAGATATTTAAATATGATATAATACGTTGTAACGTTTAGACATTCGTACGTATAAAATTTATATGTTTGTAATTAATTGTACGTATACTAATTGAATTGTAGTAAGTAGGCTTAACATATCATTTATCCCTTCTCCGTTATCTTTCTTAAATCAATCGGATGTTATTTATATGCATGGTAAGCCATTTGTTTATGTATGCATATGTAAATATATACCTCTGATTGTATCGGGTGTCTCGTGACATGATTAGCGTAGCTTAAGGTGTTACTAAAGTAATTTAAACGTTAAAATTGTTTAACGAACATATGCCCAAAGCCCCGTCGTAACTGAGCTACAAGCATTTGTAGTTTTAGATAACCCTATTATTGCAAGTACTATGTAACGCTGCGAAACGAAATTTCAATGAAAGTTATTTGAAAAGTCGCTTTATTGAGTGAATTGTTTAAAATGTCCACTCAATTACTGTATACATAATGTAGCTCTTCTTAGAATTGAAGAGAGGACTCTACTAACAGTCTTTGGATCGACAGAAATAGTTTCTGTGGCATTCATAATTCTAGTAAGTCTTTCTCTACTTTCAATGGAAAGTCAAGCATTTGTAGCTTTAGATAGGCCTAATAATGCAGGGTCTACGTATCGTAGCAAAAAAATTTCAAAGAAAAGCATTTAAAAAATCATTTTATTGAATTAATTTTTCAAAATGTCCACCTTGTTGCTGTGTACACAGTCTAGCTCTTCTTAGGATTGAACAAATAGATCTTCTAACAGTTTCAGGATCAGTACAATAGTTTCTGAGGCATCCATAATTCTATCAATAAATTTTTTTCCGTTTCCAAGTTGTTCTGGTTAAACCAAATCTTTCAGCATTTCCCATAAAAATAGTCTAGGGCATTTAAGTCTGGTGATATTGGCGGCAAACTAACTGTTGAACTTCTTCCGATCCACCAGTTCGTATAATTTTGATTAAGAAAATCTGTTACTTTTATACCAAATTGCGGAAGTGCGCTATTGTATGTTACTGTATCCATAATCATCGTCTTATATTAAGAGGAACGCCATCCAGTAATGTTGTATGATCGTTTTCTAGGAAACGCAAATAATGGACTGTCTGTCGTAAGATGTTCTTCGGTTATAATCGGACGATATAGACACCCGAGTTTTTAATAACAACGAAATCAGCACCTATCTGCACTAATAGGGTTATCTAAAACCTCCAACGCTTGTTGCTAAATTATGATAGAGTTTTATTAGACGTTTTTAACTTAAAAGTGCTTCAATAACACAACTTTAAGCTTTAGCTTCAGTCCATTGGACACCCCATATAAAAGAATAAAGTGTTTTTCAGATACGTGTTCAGATAATATTTATAAAAAATTTTTTTCTTATTATTAAGTGGAACAAACATCTTAGAAGGTACAACAAGCACATTAGATGTAAGATTATATTTTGCTCATGCATCTGGAGCAAAATCTGTACAAATAAATAAAAATTAAACATTAGGAACGAGTTGCTGCCAATATATGGAGGTATTCAACTGTGCTATAACATTTAAACGCAAATAAGAGCTAATTAAAATGTCTCACTAAAGGAAAGTCGGATAATATCACGGCATATATCATATAGTAATACGTCTTCCCACAAAATCTCAAGGGTATCTTTTTTGATTAACATTTGTGGAATTGGCCGGCCACTCAATTCTCTCTATACAAACTTCGTCAATCAATTGTTCACGATGTTTTCTCGATGAGGACAAGCATTTCCGTCCATCAAAATGAATTCTTCTCTCATTTTTGCTACGTACGAAAAAGTATGTATGCAAAATCTCTGTCCAGTGAGAGCTCCATTCTTTATGACTTATTGATTGGAGGACTACACCCTCATATTGAACCCTTTCCCGGACAAATTGTGGGTTATTACGCGTACCGAGTTCCCGCCAAGTCAGAATGCGCAAATTACCTACCTGCAACTTAATTGATATGCTTACTTGTTCACATACTACAGTTCCGGCACATAACCAAATGTATACGAACGACTTTTTATCGTCAGCGTGACTTGTAGCCTTCTATTGTCAGCATCAAACTCGCTTCAAATGCAGGGTGTATTAAGAGCGCAGTTTCTACGTGCCAATTGCGACATCGATCTTCTCTTGATGTTGTTGATGTTAGCCAACGTCCAGTTACCTAAAATATTTACAGTGTTCCATAATTTAAATGAGAAATTCGAAGTGCGCGATTTAATTTATTAAAGCTTTTATGACGCTTTTAGATCAGATAAAATAAAGTTTGGCTAATGCCGTCTAACCTTAGTAAGTTTAGTGCGTAACTAGACTTATTGTGTATTAGTAGTTAATCGTTATTGTGTGTTTGGATCAGTTTTGAACCAGTGTTTCTCTTAATTTATTTTATTTTATCATCATTATCATTACTATTATGAGCGTAGCCGTTTGTATCTCGGGAACTGGCAACTCTGTTAGTGTTGCCTGTGATCTGATGATTGCATCGTGATGTTTATCATTTTTGACAATATATTTACCTGGACAGTTTTATTATCCGGTCGCTATCCATTGCAACCGTGCCTTTAGAGAGTTGTAGAACGGTCAATTCCGAATGGTACACAACTATTTGTTTGCCAAAAGTTTTCGAAGAAATAAAGAAGACAAACCGAAAACGACAGATCATTCTCCACCATGACAATGCGAGCTCTCACAGGTCGGTTCAAACAATTGAATATTTGACCGGGCAAAACATTGAAATGATGATCCATCCGCCGTACAGCCCTGATCTAGCATCATGTGATTTCTTTTTGTTCCCACACGTGAAGAATAAACTTGGTGGTCAACGGTTTTCTACGCTGGAAGGGGCAGTTGAAGCATTCAAAACTCATGTGCAAAATGCAAAAGGGAATTGATTTTCGAGGAGAATATTTTGAAAAGCAATAAAACTATTTTCGATAATAAACAATTTTTTTTTGCTATTCCCGAAATATAAACGGCTGCCCTTGTATTATTATAATTTGAAGCTTTTTAACGAGAACTAAACCGTTTTTTTAAGATTTGTTACGGTTCATATAGTTTTGCTTCACGATTATATTTCTGAATTCAAACAGCAATATTAAAAATGGAAAACCAAGGTAGTTCTATCGGTTGGTATGGTAATGGATACGATTTTTGGGATTCGATGGGAATAATTTTCATTGATTATATCGCAAAAGGCGATCCCGCTTTATTAGACAAACCTAAGATAATTTGAAAAACGATATGAAATATTAGTCTTAGTTGTAGCAAGTATATGTGCTTGGAAGAAACTTAGGTTGGAAATTAGTTTTGAAAAACCTTTTTAATACTTCATACTTCGAGTTTTGTGAAAAGTTTAATACAAGAATAATACAACTGCTCAGGAGAATTTAAAAGTTTTAGATTCGTTATTTTCAGTTATCCTATCTCGTTCCTGGAATAAGGAACTATAAAATGTTCGTTCCGTCGTTAAATTTTTTTAAATCGTTTATCAGAAAAGGATTTTTGCTGTACCCATTTTACATCAGGCAATAATATTTTACGATAATATTGACTTCGTGGACTATAAAATTTTACTAGCTGGTCTTTAACATTTATTGATTGGTATAAACAGAACTGCAATAAATTTTAATCCGCTATTTATAGAAGTAAATTTCAGAATTAATAAATTTTATATCTGCGTTTTAAGTGGAAGAGGTGGACAGAGTATTTATTATTTTGACTAAGTAGTCGATATTTTGACCATGTTATTATGAGTACTGAACGCTACACTCGTACATACATGCTATTGAACGTAAAACCGTAATAAAATCAAATGCAATATTTCTATTAAATTCGTTTTATTTATATTTCGATGTTATCGTTAATTATTTAAATAAATTTTGGCAAATAAATTATTATTACATGTTGTTAACAATTACATAAGTTATTTCTATATTATTTTTGCATGTCATTTGTAAAATACGATATTTAATTGTATGATATGAAACAATTTATTCGAGACTTATTGAATTTACAGCGATCATAACTGTTGTCAGTTTGTCGGTGAAATATAATATAAACAAGCTAAATAATTAAAATGCCTGATTTTATAGGAAGCCAGTGGTGCATATTGCGAACCCAACGTTAAAATGTTGCTTTTAATTTCAATATATTTTTTTGCGAATTGAATACATTGTGGCCTACAATTCTTTCATTTGATACACCACATTAAGTGCGACTACCAGCATACTGCAAAATGGAGAAATATACGTATTTTATTATCTACGTAATTTATTAATGTCCGCTACAAAAGGAATTACTTCTCGTTTACTTGGCATATCTACAGTATCTGGTAATTAAATTAGCTCAGGCCTCAGTTGTGATAAATAATATATTTTAAATATATACTATTGTGCAGGTTTCTCGAATACATAGATTGTGAATCTACAATATTCACATTTAAGGGCTATTTTTAAAATAAAGTCCGTTTTTTAATAAGAAGAAAGATAAAGTAAATACTATTAAAATATATAACGAGTCTTCCAATAGGGACTTCCGAACTTTGACGGTCGATAGCATCCATATTGTTGAAGCTATATATGTCGAATTGACTGCCATTTGTTCAGTCTGCTTTGCCAAATCACCATGGACGGATATAACGTTCAACAGCACGTACAAATGATAAAATTGTTTTATCAAAATGAGAGTTCGGGCAACGTTCCGTCCACTTCGCCCATTTTAAAACATTGCCACTATCTGTGAGAGTGTGCAGAAGAATCCGAAGCAGGCGACTTCGCGTCGCTTATAAGAACTCAGCCTTTCTTTTGGCCTGAATTGGATGATATGGACACTAACGACATGTGGTTTCAACAGGACGGCGCTACGTGCCATACAGCTCATGCCACATTGGACATTCTGCACAAGCGATTTGAGGACATGGTCATCTCACGGTGTTGGTAGTCAGTTCACATCACCATGTGAACTGACTACCAACACCGTGCGATTTAACCCCGTTAGACTTTTTCTTGTGGAATTTTCTTAAGCCCCAGGTCTATGCGAATAAGCCATAAACCACAGCGATCCTCAAAGCCAACATAACCCACGATATCGGCCAAATTCTGCCTGATTTATGCGCCAGAGTCATGGAAAGTTGGACATTTCGGATGCTCCTCACCTAGCGAAGACGCGGCGGACATTTGCACGATGTTATATTCCATATATAATGGCATCGATAGGTCTTTCAAACGAATAAAAAATTTCGGTGATATCTCACACTTTGCTTTATTTAAATTTAAAGATAGGAAGCGCTTAATGAAAGAACCCTGTTTATTTACATATTTTACATACTTTTGTCTACTTTTCTACATAATTTCCATCTTCGTTCAAATATTTGCCATATCGTTCAAGAAGTTTTTGGATTCCTAGGTCAAAGAAATCTGCCACCTATAAAGAAGCCCAATCCATGACTGCAGTTTTCACTTCCTCATTGTTGTTGTACTATTGACCATCAACGAGCTCCTATAAGTACCGAAACAAATGAAAATCACTAGGTTCAAGATCTAGACTGTCATGTGGATGACTCAGTTGTTCTCGTTCACAACACCTGGGTAGACTTTGTGTTTGTGCGGAAACATGTTGCCTTGGAGTGACATGGAGCCACATCACACCGGTCCGCGCCTCTTGTTTTAGATGGCACGCCGGAGTTTTGTTAAGTGACACAATACATATCGAAATTGATTGTTGTGCCTCTCGCCATAAAATACACTAATAAAATCCGTTTCCTGTCCCAAAAGACAGTTACCATGATCTGGTTCGTCCTGAAATTGTATTTTTGACTGGTGAAGAAAATCCACAAAGCGGTACTGGATGATCGTCGAATGAAAGTGCGCAAGGTAGCAGACATAGTAGGTGTTTCAAAAAATGCGGTACATCGCATATTATCTGAAAATTTGGACATGAGAAAGCTGTGTGCAAGATGGATGCTGCGTTTGCTCGCATTCGAGCAAAAACAGTGTCGTGAAGATGTTTCAATTTAGTGTTTAGCGAAGTTTTACAACAACAAAGCAGATTTTTTACGCCGTTTCATAACCATGGCTGAAACATGGGTCCATTACTTAACATCTGAGACAAAAGAACATTCAAAACAATGGACTTAAAAGGGAGAACTGGCTCTAAAGAAGGCGAAGACTGTTTCATCTGCAGACAAGGTCATGGCACAGGTTTTTTGGGATGCGCGTGGAATAATTTTCATTGTCTATCTTGAAAAAGGAAAAACTATCATCAGCGACTATTATGCTAACTTATTGCAACGTTTGAGTGAAGAAATCAAGCAAAAACAGCCGCATTTGGCTAAAAAGTAAGTGTTGTTTCATCAAGACAATGCACCAGCTCACAAATCCGTTATTTCAATGTCCAAAATTATAGAATTAAGATTTAGCCCCCTCGGATTATTTTCCGTACCCAAACTTGATAAAATGGCTCGGTGGTCGGCAGTTAATAGCTATTTTGAAGAGCAAGACAGTTCTTATTATAGAAAGGGTATCTAACTTATTGAGCATCGTTGGGCAAGCTGTATAGAGCTGAAAGGAAGATTATGTTGAAAAATAAATATATTTCTTTCCAAAATTTTTGTGTTTCTTTTTTGGTCGGGTACTTCTGGGACCATCCTCGTACATATATTATGTATATATAGCTTTATAATTATTTTACATTTCAACACTGCTGGGGATCGAAACAAGTTTTTGTAATATCACAAATAAAATAGCTTTTTATAGGCATCTTTAGCAATTAATAAGAAATCTTCTCAAACCAATATACCATTTCTAAAGTTATACAAATAAGTTGTCAAACGCACTGTTCGGGGTTGTTTGATTACCCTTTTCGATGTTGTTAACATGCCTAATTCTCCAATTTTCTACAATTCAATATGTAACTTAATATACATCTATAAACCTGGCAGGAGTTATTAAACAGAAAGAGAAAGTGTTATTGAGTGATCCAATTCTTGTGCTTATACGTGTATACTAATATTAAATCAATATACCTCTTAATAATAAATGGGCAATTGCGGAAGAAAGCAGTAAAGTCATAACAATTCCTAAAACCGCGTTAACACGATTCTAACTGTCTTATGGATAATTACATTTTTTGTTGCTGCGCGAAAATCCTAGGTAAGCATTATTATTTTAACCACGTATCTCTCCTAATTTTCGAACAACTTCTTGTGATCTTTTGCTTCAGTTCTTATACTTGTTTGAACGTTAAAAGTTCGATTGCCTTCCAGTCTTGCACATCAAATTTATCTAAAGATATACACACATACTCATGAAAAAGTACATACGTGAATGTGTGTCTTATTTTAGATATTTTTTTCGAAGATTAGTACACGTCTTTACATAGTGTATTCCCTAATTAAAATAAAAGTTACTGTTTTTATATCGATATTTTGTTTATTATGTTAAATACAAATAAGCTGTTTCGTTTCTGTTTCGAATCGAACTGTTATTTTATGCCACATGGATTTATTTACCTCACTTTGTTCTTCCTCACGTAATGTACATATTTTGACCTTCGACGTATACACGTTAAATATATCGAACGTCAATAATAGACTTCACTATTTACAAATCTATGTGCAGACTTCATTTATTATAGACCATGCTCTAGATTTTAATATAGCGTTTTGTATTGTACGATGGGTTCCGTACATATTCGAAAAAGTTTCATATTTGAATGAAATAACTTTTTATTTCGTATTCCATTAATGTCTAGCTTATAGGAATTGATTATTTCCCAGCCAATATACATAAATACATATACAAAAACGCCTTGCAAAAAATATTGTTAGGAATATGTTAAGGCTGTTCTAATATCAATTATTTAATTGAACAGCTTTTGAATTTGTGCTAAAATTGTTTTGTTTGTTGGCAAATGAAAAGAAAAGAAAATCAAGTAGAAAAAGTGAGCATTTCTTCTGTCTCTTCTTCGAGTTCAACAGAGAAGTTAATGCATTAGAAATCACTAGAAGCATTTGTGTCGCTTACGAAGTAAATGTAATTGCGAAGAGTACAGCATGGAAATAGTTTAGCCATAACAAAAAAGCAACTTCTCCAGCAAAAGATGATACCCATTGGCCTAAACTGATGTGCATCTGATGGTACAAAGAAAACATCGTTTATTATGAATTGCTTCTGAAGAATTTAACCATCACTGATGATATTTACTATCAACAACGCCGTAGGCTTTGAGCCCCAATTCAAGAAAAAGAACGGTAAGTTATTTTTTACCACGATAACGCTCATCTTCATACTGATAACGTTCCATAAGCGGTTGAATGGTCATTTCACATCCCTCTTATTTTATGATCTCGTTCCTTTAGATTTCCATATCCTTTACTCTCTATCAACCAATAATTGATTTGATGACTTCTTTATAATACTTCCAAACGACCAGACTTCTTCTGCATGAACATTTAGCCGTTAAGAAGCTATGTTCACGTAGGGTACCACATAATTTGGCAACCGCTCGAAAAAGGACTCGCGTCCATTGGTGCCAAAAAATGCACAAATAATGCAATGGCTATGCTTCAAAGAACATTTATAAAGTCGTCACAGGTGACGAATCTTGGGTCTATACGTATGACACCGATAGTAAACAGCAGTCTGTGTGGGTATTCCAAAATGAGCCAAAACCAACAAAAGTTGTTCGCGCTCGAAGCACATCGAAACAAATAGTTGCCTGTTTTTTCCAAAAAACCAGTCACCTTGCAACCGTACCTTTAGAGAGTTGTAGAACGATCAATTCCGAATGGAACACAACTATTTGGTTGATCATTGGCAGATCATTTTCAACCATGACAATGCCAGCTCTCACAGGTCGGTTCAAACAATTGAATATTTGACCGGGCAAAACATTGAATTGATGAGCCATCCGCCGTTCAACCCTGATCTAGCACCCTGTGATTTCATTTTGTTCCCACACGTGAAGAATAAACTTAGTAGTCAACGGGTTTCTACACCGCACGAGGCAGTTGAGGCAGTCAAAACTCATATTTTGGAGATACCGCCTTCACGGTGGCAGCAATGCTTTTCGGGTTGCTTTAAACGAATGCAAAAGTGCATTGATTTTGAAGGAGAATATTTTGAAAAGCAATAAATCTATTTTCCGTAATTAAAAAATTTTATTTTGTTTGCTATTCCCGAAATATAAACGGCTACCCTCGTATATACTCGTCTAAATGTAGACACGCATGCAATAAAATTATTAGATCCGACACTAAAGGAACAGCAGCATAGATTCAGGAGAGGAGGAAGTACCTACGATTTATACTTATAAATATCTAGAAAGAAACTGTATAGGAAAGGGTGGGAAGTACATATTTAGTTTATAGATATGCAAATAGCATTTGACAATGTAAAACAAAAATCTGGAAATCACTAAAAACATTTATAATTAAATGTAAGCTATAGAATAGTTCAATTCCACTTCTGAAGCTGATGGTAATATAAAAAGTGTAACAAAAAAAATTTTTGGTTGGCTCTGCCATAAACCAAATATCATTATTCTCATCCTTTTAGCAAATCACAGTAATCGATCTCGCAATTTATTTATTCCATTACGTTCCAATCATGTTATGAAAATTTAACGAAGCGCAGCTGTAGTAACACAAACCAAGAGAAACTCAACGAAACTATGTTAACTGAAAACGTAATAATTTTATCTACTTTTACGTACATATTTACAAACTAAGCAAAAAAAAGTTAGAGACGATAAAAATTAATATTTAATTATGACCGCGTGAAATTTCCCGGTTTCCCGTCTATTTCAGCGTTTCATAATATAACACAATCCCTCTTAATTTCGAAAAGAGAAACAACGAACGCTGGAAACTAAAAAACCGAACAAGTGAGAATTATTTATGAGCGTAAGCGCGAAACGATCGAATATTTCCTCGAATTTATTTTCCTTCATTTATATTATCAAGTTCGCCGTGTTCTTTCCCGCAGTTGTTTTTTTATTCCGGAATTAAAGATAAAACAAAAGTAAGTAAATAATTTATTCGTCGGAAGTGATGAAATAAAACCGAAACTTTTTTAGGTTTTTTTATTATGTAATATAATTCGAAGGAAATACTATTGCAAACAAAATGACATTAAATTATCAAGATGAAATTATGGTATCGTAAAAGTCTTGAGCAAATATGCATATTGTACATTTAAAATTCAAAGATACGTAGAATATATAATCCAATGGTTCCTTGAAGTCTGCATTTTGCTTGCATTAATTTTAGAAACTTCCCAGTAAACATCAAACATTAATGCAAAATATAACTTGCCAATTTGTGAAAAAAAGTAAAACATTACTCCAAAACACTTGCACGAGGAAGTTTACGCTTGCAGGAAAACAGTTTGCATATACGTAAATTGTATATGAAAATAAACTTGAAGAAAGGATGGTGCGAAGAATTATATTATACAGAGAAAAATTCAAAGAAAAATTGTATAAAGTCAAATAATAAATTCTAAATTAATTTAAATTTAAAATGACTTCAAAATGATATCAAACTATAAATAGTGTTTAAGCGAAATTTATATTAATAAAACACGTGTGGTTGATTTAATGAGACTGGCATAAATCTCCCTCACGAAGCCGTGCACCTTCTTTATGTCTTTTTCTCGTGTTTTATCATGTTCCTCAGTTCGAACTCACCATATCGCGTCACTTTGTAAATTTATAAATACAAAGGGTACTAGGAAAGTTTTACAATACAGCTCTGTTTATTTAATTTTTTCAAAGTAATTTCCTCTGCACTCAATACACCTCTCCATCCTCCGAAACCAATCTTTAAACCAGTTCTGCCAAGTTTCACTAGGGAGTAAAGCACACTCGTCGTTCCAAATCGGCAGAAGGTCCTCATCGCTGGAAAACAGTCCTCCTTTTAACTTCATTTTCACATGCGGGAACAGTGTAAAGTCGCAGGGAGCAAGATCTTGATTGAAAGAAGGATGCTCGAGAAGTTTCAATCCTGTCCTGAGCATTATGGTGAAGGAGGAACCAGGTGTCCAGGCTTGACTTTGGCTGCAGATTCTTCACAGATCCAATGACTTTAGGCAAGCACTGTTCAGTATACCATTTAGCTGTGACTGTCTTCTGTATGCCCTAAACGACGCGTTCCACAATTCCACTCGATTTGAAAAATACAGCTATAACTTTCTTCTTTACAAATCAGGATTTTCTGACAACTACGTGTGTGTCCTCATCATCAAAGACCCAAACTTTGTATTGAGCTTTGGTCGGCACATCGTAATAGTACAGCCAAGTCTCGTCATCTGTCACAATGTTGTCCACAGACCGAGATTATCCCTTATTAAACTTTTTCAATATCTCCCGGCACCAAGTCATACGTCGTGTCATCTGCTCTTCAGTCGGTTGATGCGGCACCCAGAGAGAATAAAGTTTCTTCACGTGCAAATGATCATGCAGAATCGAACGAATTGCTGGTGCATTTAGGCCTGAAGTATCCTCTATCTGTTGGTAGATCACTCGCCTGTCCTCGACAAGCATTTTCCTCACAGTAGTAACGTTTTCCTCCGTAACTGACGTTCGTGGCCTTCCCGGCCTCTCAGCATCCTCCACAGTTAAATTTCCCCTTTGGAATTCTCTATATCACCTGAATATCATTGTGCGACATGAACAAACATGACCTAGTGCTAGTGTCATTTCTTCGAAGCACTGGCCTGTGTTTAAACCACGCACGAAATTATAACGCAAAACTGCCCTTATCTCATTTCGTGACCACGATGCCATCGTAAGCAATTTACAGCAAGACCATCATATCCTTAGAAAAATCTGCGCACACTTTCGGTATTACTCGTACTCAGTCGCCAGTGTGTCGCTCGCTTCGGTGATTAGGTACATTCCCAACAGAAAGGCGCGGTTTTATTTTGTACTACGCGACGCCAAGAATAAGAATTTAGAAAATTTTTATTTATTAATATATGTTATACTGGTCCAAATGGAATGTAAATTATTAATTAATGAGGCTGCTAAGTGTTATTTAATAGTGTTCTATTGAGGATGTACTATGAAAGTAAATCTTAATATGATTAGGTAGATAATGTAATTACAAAATTTTTTAATAATACCCAGTAATTAGAAGCAAATAGCTTTATTTCAAAATGATTACATAATTACATAATAAATTACATAATAAAACACATTCACAAAGCAATGATTACTAAGTTATTCTGAATCATCGCTGAAACCAAAATCACTGTCAGATGTATCAGCACCCACGTTTATAATTAGTGACTCCGTAAGAACATCCATAAAAACTTCATTTTGTTTATATTCATCTTCGACTCTCTTCACGTGAGTGCAAAGTTTGTTCCAGTCATTTACTGTAATGCTTTTAAATTTTTCTTCCGCTAGCCTTTTAGCGTCCTCTAATTTAAATGTGACATTTTGTGATGCCACAAAATTTTTCACAGTCGCCCAAATCATTTCGATTGGATTTAGTTCAGGGTGATACGGAGGCAATCGTAAAGTTGTATGACCGTGTGCCTCCAAAATTGCGTCTATTTTATATCGTAAGTGTTGTTGTTTATTATATTTTATTAACATATATGTATAACTGGGCTTTCGTCATATCAGATGTACAGGCAATACCTTTTTCGGTCAACCAGTGTAACATTTTTTGCTTGTTTGCATTAGAATTAGGCGCTGGATTTATCTGAACATTGTGGTATGGAGCATTGTCAATAACTAGTACTGAATTTTTTGGTAAATTTGGTATTAGTTTTTCAACGAGCCATTTTTGGTAATTTTCGAAATTCATTTCGTGATGGTAATCACCGGATTTTGTTCCGGATTTAAAAAGTAACAAAGCGTTTTCTACAAATCCATGGTTCTCACCTCCAGCGTGCAACATAATTAAACGCTGGCCCTTGGAGATTGTCGAAAATAACCCATTTCTTGACTTGTCTGTCCAACTTTTCGATTTTGTATGGCCGCTATGAATATAGGATTCATCCATATAAATAGTTGGACGATTTTGCCGTCGATATACATCTATTTTTCGTAAAAAATTTGTACGAATGTTTCTGATATCTGGTTTTTCTTGTAATATCTTGCGATTGTTTTGTGTAGCACAGAATCTAAAACCAAGCTTCTTTATAATTTTTCTTAAGGATTCTCGGCCGCCCGGAAAATTTATATCTTCTTTAAGTTTTTGTAGTAAATTTTTAATAGTAATCCGCTGATTATTTGTCTTGTGGAAATTATAAATAATATGTTTTATTTGGTATAGGTCAATGTCGTCTATTGAATCCATTACTAAACATTTCCTCGATCTTTTCTTTTTTGGCGATTTGAAAACTGGTAGTTGTTCTGTGTTCTCTTTCTCATTTCGTTCTGGTTCTGCTTGATATTCGTTCCCCTCTTTTAAAATATTATAGACAGAAGCTCTTGAAACACCAGTTGCTCTTGCTACGTATTCCTTTAATTCGCTTTTTGTACAATTTCTTATGTCTGTTTCGTTATCTGAAATTGTCTTTAAAAACTTAAAAACATTAAACACGACTTCACGGGTTTGTGAATGCAGTCCTTTTCCACCTCCTAAGTTGGACATTATTAATCATAATAAATAAAACAAATAATAACCAATTATAATGCAAGACCTCAATTACTCACTTTGACTAACCGTAACTTAACAACTTAACCACGCAACGATCATAAGCACACTGAGGACACAAACAGCTTACCGATGACTCGGAGTGTACCACCCGGCACGCCTACGATGCGCAGTAGATTTTTGTCCAAGGATATGATGGTCGTGCTGTACACTCTCACCGCTAATGAATAACTAAGCCCATCGACATTGAGCGGCGGCTACTATGCACATATGAACATGTCTCAACATGCAGCAACAAGCAGCTTCCTACGATTCATTGTTGCGTCATATTGCAAAACTTTCCTAATAGCCTTTGTTGTTTAACATACATACTTTTGAATTTTAAATTTAAATTCTGACTTCTAATTTACGTAAAGAATGCAATAAAGTTTTGTCAATTCTCTTTATTTCCATTCTATCTGGCTGCAATCTATTATTAAGGTTTTCAATCAAATTGAAGAACACTAATGCACTAGTAATATACTATACTAATTCTTTCTTGGTTCAATACCTCACTCATCGATCTTCTATTGTCATTGCAATTAAAATGGCTAATTTTATTGATGGATACATTGTTTCTAATCTCACGGCTTTCTGGTAATATGCGTTGCCTTAGTATTCCGTTGTTTGTATTCCTTTAATGTACAATACTTTCTATGTTGTTTCAAATAAAATTTGCATATTTATTTCAATAAAAAATCTAAAAACTAGTTTTATATTACTTTAATGAATGATGTTAGATTAATATATAATTAAATCTATGGATCCTAGGTATCTTTGTATAGATTAAACCCATAGTTTTGATTTATTTCTACAATAAATAAATTTATTTGGAAATTTCACCTGGAATATGTTACAATTTTGTTCTTGCAATTTGATTCATAAGAAAAATGCAAGGTTTTCGGTCAATATTAGTCTTTTGGATTTACAAGACATTTCACCAATGTAGAACTTCAACCTTTTTAAATGAAAAAACGAAAATAATGAGTGTTTTTTAAGCTGCAAGAGAACTATCGATATCGATAACAATAATTTGAAAGCTGATAATGTCAAACTGTGTTGACATTTCTGTTCAATAAGGTTTGGCAAGTCATCATGAATAGTTTAGCGGCAGAACAATGCTTCCAAATTGTGCAAATTTACTTTGAAAAAATAAATCTGTTCACCAAGTTCATGGAGCACTTGGTCCATTTTACGATCAATATAATCGGCTTAGTGAGCAAGAAATTCGTGCAGTTATTGATCATTTTCGCACTAATTTTACTCTTCTCGATTCATAATCATTAACAAGATAAAGAAATCTGCGTACCGAGGAAAATATTGCTGCTGAGCGCGAAGTATTGAAGAAGACTCCGAAATGTCGATTTGTCGTCTTTCTTAACTTGTTGTTATTCTCGTGTCCTTCGACTACGTTGAAAATTTTACGTAAGGATCTTGGTTTACGTGCCTATAAAATACAGCTCGTGCAAGAATTGAAGCCAAACGACCATCGCTTGCGTAGCATTTTTGCTGATTGGGCTCATTTGGAACCGGCCGAAGATGAGCATTTTTATCAAAGAATTGTGTTTAGTGATGAAGCTTATTTCTGATTAAAAGGCTACGTCAATAAGCATCTCCCTCGTTCATGCGATTTAACGCCTGTGGATTACTTTTTATAGGGATATGTGAAGTCATTGGTATATGCCGACAAACCAGCAACTCTTGAAGCATTGGAAGCCAATATTCAAGCCACCATTGATGCCACACGGCCAGATTTATTGGAAAAAGTAGTCAAAAATTGGACTGATCGGATAGACCATGTAAATCGTAGCTGCGGCGGACATATGCCGGAAATCATATTTAAAAAATAAATGCCATGAACTTATCTATCAGATTATAGTAAAAAAAATTTCATTCCAACAATATTTCTGTCTTATTAGATCATTTAAAAGAATTGGTGTAACGAAGAGGAAGTGCTGTCGCTTCTGAAATTAAGCAATTACGATACACGAAGAATACGCCAAAAATTAGAAATAATTAATAGGCGAGATATAATTACTGGGATTGTGACGGAATGAAAAATAATATCGTTAGAAGCTTTAATGTAAAGAAGGCTTTAAAATGATACATCACAACAATTGTTTAATGTAATCGTTTCAGATACACTGTGCGTTTTGGCTTTCAACGGTATGGATCGTGTGCGGAATTTGTTTTCGAACGTGTATTTTTGCCGTAGTTTTCCAGGTGCGACGCTATTTAATTATCTGCTGATGATGACAACTTAGTTGTCGAAATACGTATACAGAATATGAAATTTAATGTGGAAAGGGACTATATATCAACCTTCAATGACTAAGTAATAGTTTTGCTGTAAAAGCAAGTAAATTGTTTGAGCGTTCATTATAATTATTGGATATAGATCGGTGTTTCTCTCGGTACCATTCAGAGTTGATATCGAATATTCAACTAAACACTGTTACTCCCTCCTACGGTGAAAAAGGCTTTAGTAATAATGCCATGGAATGTATGTAATTCAAGCGTTATATTTTTTCTTAACACGCTGAACGTCTTTAACTGCTTTTGAAATTGTTGAGTGTTAATTTTAAAAACGTAGCAAAATTTCTATTTTGAAATCACAACTAGCCCCTGTAGCAAAAATTTATTTGTGTTAATAATAATTGAGCAATCAATTCAGGTATTTTGGTCGAGATTCAGATGTTGCACCACACAGAGCGTTCATACAAAAATAAATCCAACTATTCTTTAAAATAAGAAAAATAGCTTTCTAGAATTGCTAGTTAAGTTGCCAACTTAACTAGCATCCCTACAAAGCAGGCAACCATGACAAGGAATGCAGATAGATAAGATTTGCAGTGAAACCTGTTTATTGGAAACCCTCTTAATAGAATATATCGGTTAAAGGAATTGAAATCTCAAGAACAAAACAATTTCCCTTTAAGTATTAACAAAATTATTCGGTTATAAGAATATCTTTTAATAGAATACATTGGGTAAAGGAATGGCTTTTCTAAGAACATTAATGCGATTTTGTCTTCATAAAAGAATAAATTTCTCTACCTGCTTAACTAAGGGTGGATGTAAACCAAAAGTTACTATGAATGTTTACTTTTCTTTTAGAAAGCTATTATGTACATAATTACAGATAATCTTCGGATAATTCCTATTGCAATAAAATCTTGTACCTAAGTGATTTTAAACAGTATTTAGGTAATGGTTAATTCTGTGCGAATTACATACATACGAGTACATACAATAAAAATTTTTTCGGTGGTTTTAAAAGCAGGAAATTTCTATATTTCTGATCAGTTTATTATTTGACATTGCAATCGAAAATGACTTCTTCGACAAATTTGAAAAAAAAAACTTGCTCTGAAGAAAAAAGTAAAATTGCTTGAGTTTTTAGAAGAAACAACTTGCAGTCAGTTGCAAAAGATGCAACAGGAAGAATGCTGACGTAGAAAATGCTTTAAATCATTGGTTTATGGAAAAATGAGCGCGTAAAGTTCTACTTAATGAACCCATTTTGGAGGAAAAAGCCGAACAGATTGCACAAAATCTGGGTAGTGTAAATTTTCAAGCAACAAATGGGTGGTTTACCAGATGGAAAAATCGTTCCCAAATTTCTTTCAAAAAAATTGTTGCTGAAAATACATATTTAAAGGATACTCCATCAACCGCGCCATCATCTCAAGAAGGGAAATTAGTATGTGACACTATTCGTCGTTTTTTAGAATCAAAAATTGATTATAATTTTGCACATTTCTACGCATTAGATAACCAAATCACTGATATTTTGCGTAAAGAAAGAAAACAAAATAAAATTACAGATTATTTTGCTAAGGATGTGTAGAGTTTAAAATTAAAAAAATAGTATCAATCAAAAAAATATGTATTACGCTGAAATGTGTTTTATTTCTTTTGTATGTATTCTTAAATACATTTTATGAAAATCGCAACATAAATTTACAGTATCATACTGAAGTCAATTTTATAGTTATACAATCGCAGATACATATAAAGAATACGAAGTATGTATGTATATACATACTTAACTTACTAGTAATAAGAAAAAATAAGTTAAAAACGGATAATGGAATAATCCGCATATAAAGGATTTTCCAATAAAGACTTGACAACTTTTTTTCAAAATAAAATGCAGATCATTTGAGATATTTCAAAAACTTTATTATCGAGTTGAAGTACAATCAAAACCTTTATGAATGGAACTCGACTTCGTTCATATGGCCACCGCGGGCACGTTTGCAGCGGTCGATTCGTTGGACCCAATTTTCGATGACTCGGCCACACAATTCGGACGAAACGGCTGCTATTTCGCGTTCAATGTTGGCTCTGAGCTCTTCCAACGTTGTCGACTTGTTGGCATAGACCAATGACTTGACGTAGCCCCAAAGAGAAAACTCTAGAGGCGTTAAATCGCACGAACGAGGCGGCCAATCGACTGGTCCATTTCTTGAGATAACACACTCATCAAACTTACTCTTCAATAAATCGATTGTAACGTGTGCTGTGTGGCTTGCGGCACCGTCCTGCTGAAACCACATGTTGTCCAAGTCAATATCTTCCAATTCGGGCCAAAAATAATCGGTAATCATAGCGCAATAACGATTACCATTCACAGTAACGTGACGATCATTATCGTCGACGAAAAATATGGCCCTATGACGCCGCCGGCATGAAAACTGCACCAAACAGTTATTTTTTGTGAATGAAGTGGTGTTTCTTGAAGCACATGTGGATTTTCACCCGACCAGTAACGCATATTTTGCTTATTGACGAACTCATTGACCCAAAAATGAGCTTCGTCACTGAAAATGATTTTGCGATGAAATTGATCATCTTGGCGCATCTATTCCAGAGCCCAATCGGAGAAGGTACGTCGCTTCAAATGGTCCATCGGCTTCAATTCCTGAGTCAGCTTGATTTTGTATGGGTGTAAACCAAGATCCTTACGCAAAATTCGCCATAAAGTGGTCTGGGCGATGCCCAACTCTTGAGAACGCCGTGGAATTGACTGATTTGGATCATTTGCTACCGACGTTTCAACGGCAGCGATATTTTCGACACTTCGACCAACTCGTTGTCTCACTGGCACGGCAACATCACACAACGAATATGTAGACTCAATTTTTTGCACTAAACTTGTTACTGCCTGTCTTCTAGGGCGAGAATTACGACCGAAGATCGGAGTTAACGCTCTTAAAGTAGCGGTCACCGGTCCGAATTTCTGTAGTAAATTTTTATAATTTGTAGACGCTGTTTGTTCGTGTACTTTAACATGATGAAAATGTTAAGTTTACTGAATAATTTGACAGTGACAGTTCGATGATTAGTGAAAGGATGCGCTCACAAATTGAATTACAAATTGTCATGTCCATATTGGAAAACCCTTTAGGAATAATTTTGGCGGACAATATGAGTATTCCGATAAGCGGGTTTCACTGTATTTTTTGATCACGACTAGCCCCTGTAGCAAAGATTTATTTGTGTTAATGAAAATTGAGCAATCAGTTCAGGTATTTTGGTCGAGATTCAAATGTTGCACAACACAGAGCGTTCATACAAAAATAAATCCAACTATTCTTTAAAATAAGAAAAATAGCTTTCTAGAATTGCTAGTTAAGTTGCCAATTTAACTAGCATCTCTAGAAAGCAGGCAACTACGACAACCACAAGCGAAGTAAAATTCTTTCCTAGCAAGGAATGCAGATAGATAAGATATATCTACATTAGATGTAATATTTATTTATATCTGTATCGGTACTTGTTATTACAATAAAGCTATTTTTCTTATTTTAGAGAATAGTGTCTAAGTTGAATTTATTTTTGTATGAACGCTCTGTGTAGTGTACCGATGCCGTCTGGTCACGTTGAATTCGTAATCTATGTACCTTACAATATGTTTTCACCTACAAGGTGTTAGCAGAGCTTCTTACGTTATTGTTAACTTTACTTTCGTACTTGAAAAGTACTATTAAGACGTCATGTAAATGCTTCCATTACCGTTATTTATAAAACAAGTTTAGAAACTTGCACGTATTAGAAAACCTTAAGCTTACAAAATGTTATTATTGTTTTTTCGTATGAAAGCCGTGTGTGGCGTTCCAACGCCGTCTGGCGACGTAGAATTGGCAATATACGCTACAGAATGTTTAAATAGTACAAATGTAGCCTATTTACTTCACTTATCAAGGTGTTTGCACAACTCGTTGCATTATCGTTAACTTTACATCCATACTAGTAAAGCACAATTTATGACATGTAAATGAATCCATTATCGTTATTTGTAAAATAAGTTTTGGGGCTTGCACTTATTAAGAGAACTTTGAACTTACTCTAAGAAAAAATGGAAATAAATTATATATATTATTTCCTTGTTTTGTTATATAATAAACACCATGAGCAACTAAGGAATTTATTTCTCTTATCTTTTATTATAATTTATAACATGATGGCAAGTCCGTTGGTTGTATATTGCTTTAGAAAGATGTACTTACGACTGTCTTCCTAAGTTTGTTATTAATTTATGTTGGCCATTGACAAATGCTTTTAACTTATTAATTGAGCTATCTGTTTTTCTTGATTTTTTGAAAGCTATTCAGAATTACACCAACCTTCAAGTAAATGATCATTACAAGGATAGCCGTCTATATTTCGGGAATAGCAAACAAAAGAAAAGCTTTTATTATCAAAATAATTTTTTTTATTGCTTTTCAAAATATTCTCCTTGAAAATCAATGCACTTTTGCATTCGTTTAAACCAATTCGAAAAGTATTGCTGCCACCGTCAAGGCCATATCTCCAAAATATGAGTTTTGAATGCCTTATCTGCCTCTTCCGGCGTAGAAAACCGTTGATCACGAAGTTTATTCTTCACGCGTGGGAATAAACAGAAATGACAGGGTGCTATATCAGGGCTGTACGGCGGATGGCTCATCAATTCAGTGTTTTTCCCGGTCATATAATCGATTGTTTGCACCGACCTGTGATAGCTCGCATTGTTATGGTGGAGAATGATCTGTCGTTTTCGGTTTCTTTTCCTTGTTTCTTCAAAAATTTTTGGCAAACAAATAGTTGTGTACCATTCGGAATCGACCGTTCTACAACTCTCTAAAGGCACGGTTACGGTTGTGACGTAACCGGTTTTTCTGAAAAAACAGGCGACCAATTTTTTAGATGTGCTTCGAGCACGAACAACTTTTATTGGGTTTGGCTCATCTTCGAATAACCACACAGTCGACTGCTGTTTACTATCGGACTCATACGTATAGATTCAAGATTCATAATCTGTGACGACTTTATAAATGTTCTTTGAAGTACCGTCATTGTATTTTTTGTGCATTATTGGCATCAATCGACGCGAGTCCTTTTTTGAGCGGTTGTCAAATTATGTGGTACCCACCGTGAACATAGCTTCTTAACGGCTAAATGTTCATGCAGGATCTTCTGCACGCTGGTGTAACTAATACCTAGAGATGCCCCGATACCACGGTATGTTACATGACGGTCTTGCATTATCAATTCAGACACTGCATTAATGTTTTCCGACACAACATTTGTGGGACGACCTTCACGAAATTCATCGTCTAAAGAACGCTGTCCAAGTTTGAATTCACTATGTCAACGATATACTGTAGTTTTCAGCTCGACGATGCATTCTTGTTTAGATAATCCACGCAGAAAGTTATGAAAAATAATTGAACGAAAATGTTCGCGAGTTAATTCCATTTTTTCCTTGACATAAAATTTTCAAGTTACAGTCAACAATAGAAATAGCGATCGGATAATAAAACTGTCAAGGTGAATATATTGTCAAAAATGACAAACTTGAAGATGCAATCATCAGATCGGAGGAACTGGCAATACTGTTAGTGTTGCCAGTTCCCGAAATATAAACGGCTACCCTCGTATAATCACCACAACTGTACACTGTTAAGTATTTGATGTAGTTTTGAAGAAATATTTGAATAACTGAAGGCTAACAAACAAAAGTCGTTTGCAAATGCTTTGATACTTTGGTTTTCCGATTCTACTGTTTAAGTTATCTTCACTTCAGTTTTTCTTCAACGAAGCCGTTGGTGTCCTATCTGTCTAAAGCTTGCTTTATTTTTCCCATTTACTTAAAAAATATTGCTAAGAAATACCCATAAGTTTGTATATGGATGAAAACTAAACTACGTTACCTGCTAGCTTATGAAGAAAGAATATTTAAAGTAATTTAAGACAATAATTGATGGCCTCACAAAATTACTTAATTTCATGAAACGAAATTTCAATTTCATCAAATTACAGTATGATTCATCTAATATAATAACTTTTGTTTGAGGTAAAACTGTAAATTAAGCTTCTATACCAATGGCCCTTTGTTCCAACGATCTGCATTTAATATTTTAATGTCCTTCTTGTAGCCTATGTTTTCGTTTACTTAAAATTTGTTTAGTTTACCTGTGTACTGTTGGTTATACTAGCGATACACATTCTAGACGCGACTTAAGTGAACTAATACACAATTGCGTGATATAGTTATAAATAAAATCATCGCGTCGACACCACTCGAAAATGTACAGGGTGTGCTATTGTGAGCTGTTAAAACCGACTATCTGTAGACAGTACCTGAGCGTTGTGAGATGGTGAGACTAGTTTAAATCTAATTATTTAAATTTTCCTCTAACTAAATGTATATATTATTAAATTCTTATTTAAAAAAATAATCTATTATCCCAAAATATTCGAATCGTTTCCATGGTATATCTTTTTATAATCTTTAGATTTGTGTCGCGTAGCTCATATCCTGCCTTTTCAACGGCATTGAAAGTACTAATGGTTACATTGAATAATTCATTATGTACTGATGAGGGTTGTACACGAAAAAGTTTGTTTGAAAAGGTGAAAATAAAATCTCTATTAAAAAAGAGCACGCATTCATAAATGATAAAATCACCCACTCTTTAATCAAGACAACAGCATTACTAACCTGCAAAAACGCGGATACGAATTTTAAATTTTATAGACGAGGGTTCGCATGGAAAAGGACTTAATAGTTAAAGTGAGACAACAAACAAATATACATACGCTTCTGCTTTCTTTGTGTTTTTTACTCTCTCCCTCTCTCACTCTCTTCATGATATCATGTTATTTATTAATATTTTCTGAGATTCGAAATTCGTGTAGTGTTAAAAGCTCAGTTGTATCGGGTGAAACTTCCTATTAAAGCTGATTTCCGCAGTAATAAGAACTGAAAGAATTAGGCAAATAATAATTTACGTAAAGAATAGTTGATACATCTTCTTCTGGGCTTCCGGGCTGGAACCGTGTCACTGGTATAACTGCGGACGTTTCGTGCCCTCTCGTATTGGACATCTGCAGGGCTCGACTACTGCTACTGTTTGTTGCACTGAAACAGCTTCAGTGCAACAAAATTAAGAGTTGCTGATTACTATTCCCTAACAATTAAAAGTAGCCGAAGTGTATAGCTATTCAAAAAAAAGCAGCACCTCTTCATGTTTCTCTATTTTATTCGTCAAATTGTTGTAGTTATCTTAACTGTTTGTTAATTGACATAGGGTGAGCTTTCATTAATGAGGAGTAAAATATATTCTACTGCTGAATATATGGATATAGAAATAAAAGTCAAGACAAACTCAATAAATTGGTATTGATTACTGTACTTTTAATAAAACTAAAACTGTCATGTGGTTTTCTTTCAATTATTGTCAATGACCTTCTGATTTATTCGGCAATTGAATTAAAGCTGCTAAGAAAATAATTTTTATTAATTGTTCAGACATTTAGAAGTAAATGTTATATCGCGCAAATTAAAATTACTACTTTATATAATTTATGCGCTTTAATATTAGTTTTCCAAGGGTTGTAAATCTTCGCACTTGAAATTTACTTACTGCAGTTTCCAAGTTTCCTTCTTACCTTTTTGTTGGACGAGAAGTTTTTGAGAGCAAAAACAAAAAGTTTATAAATTTAAAGATTACCTGATGCGTTATGTGACGTGATGTATGTGGAGTTCATAATATATATATATATATATTTATATATGTAAATCAGTGATAGTATAATATCGAAGTGAAATCATGTGAAATTAAAAAAATATATATGTGGTAAATATGACTTTAAAAAAAAATTAACGAATTTCTTAAGAAAATTCATGCTTTTCCTTGATTGATGTGAAATTAGATAATATATATATATATATATATATATATATATATATTATCTAATTTCACATCAATCAAGGAAAAGCATGAATTTTCTTAAGAAATTCGTTAATTTTTTATATATATATATATATATATATATATATATATATATATATATATATACATGTGAGGTTAGTAATTTTCCAGCCTATCGCAGAATCAAATATTTTTGTCTGAATCAATTATTGTTTAATATAGTCTCCTTGTAAGTCTACAAACTTTTTCTAGCAATGCTCACATCTCTTTAATCTATCTAAATAATATTTAGTATCTTGTTCTGCAAAATAGATATCTACAAATATACCTTGTCATTCTCAATCTCCATTCTCCCAAAATTTGAGCCTAGGAAACAGAAAAAGGTTGCCAGATCTGGTAAATAAGGTGGGTAATCGATCAATTCGAACCAAAATTCGTAAATCTTTGCCATGATTGCCATTAAAGAGTAAGATGGTACGTCTTCTTGGTGGAACAAAGTCTTTTTCTTCTTCAAATTTTACCATTTTCCTCAATATTTGCCCTTAGCCAATCAAGTAATGATATACGTTATGCTCCCGTTATTGTTTATCCTTTTTGCCAGACGGTAGATTACCGTAACACTATGACTATCTTAAGAAAACAGATGTTATCATTTTCCTGGCCGATGGAAGTCTTCGTTTTTTTCGGGAGATGATTCATCCTATGCCATCTACTCTTTTGACTGTGCTTGAACATGGTTTTGTTCATTTGGATGTGTTTTTGGTTCCAAGTGAGGAAATGTCACACACACTTTGTGGTTAGATTTTTCAAATACTATACCCTCGAGCTCAAATCTCGGATCAATGTTACGTTTTTTTGAGAGACCAATATCCTTTGCTATCTTGTTTAGTACTATTTGATGTAGTTTGCTGATGTTAGATTTAAAAATTTTTTCTAGAAAATGCAAAAGTCGAAATTAATCAGAAATTCGGGACATTATGTCGGGACTATAATAAAAAGTATATCGGTCAAACTAAACGGTCAATAGCAACCCAGTATAAGAAACATATGTCGTATATTAAACTTAATCGACTTGAGAAATCCAGCGGAACATGCATTGGAAAATAATCAACCAAAAATATGAACTATTACCGTGGATTATGTACATAGTTACGAGAATATCTTTATTGTGCAAAATAAAAACCATACGATCAATACGGACCAGGATCCGATACTATATTCTGGTCTCTATGAGTTGCTGGAAAACAAGCTAAAAAGTTTCATAAGTGATTGTGGGGATGTACATTAGTACAAGTGATTTTAAAACTAAGAAATATTGATTTACATGTCTTGTGAACGACAATGTGTGTTTTGGTTTTGGTACGATGAGCGCGAAATTCTTCGTGTATGCATTAACGCGAATTCAAGTGCGACATTGTAATTAATAATCTGCTGATGATAACAAATTAGTTCTCGAAATGGAATACAGTGTACGATTATTGATGTGCCAAGGGGCTTTTTTTGCCTTATTTTAGCTTATAATTTTCTATTTTAAAATGAGTTGCAGTTCAGCAGTTAACATTTCTGACTTTTATGAATTCATTTCATATCAATACTTTTATTTACATTTTACAATATCACAGTTCACATTATCACTAATTTAAAACACGAAAAGAAAGCGTGTACGAACATTTCTTTACAATTCACAGTGAATGAAACGTGCCGATCACAAAAGTCCCAATATTTCAATCACATGTCCTCCTAACTACATCGGATGTTTTAATATTTAAAATAGGTGCCCGATATATGGCTTTATGTCGCGTATGAAATGCGTATCGAAATAATCTCTTGAGAGTATTAACAATCTACATCAAACACGATGACGCCCACTTTACATTTGAATTCTAGGGGATACCAAAAATCGTATATTTTTTTTTCCTTTTGGACCTGTATTTAATCCAAATCAGCTTATGTACAGGTACATAACTATGTGTATATGCATATGGTTCGAAATCCGTTATTTGATACCCATCGATTTATCTATTCCTTTATATTGTATTTGAAAAGCAATAGCATGATCTTAAAAATACAATGGCGTGTTGACGAGTGCTTAGCCTACTACAAAGCAAATAAATTTTAAAATTCGAAATATTTTATTATTCGTCTTAATTTGGACTTAACACGTCCACTACCGGTGATCTCAAAATTAGCACCACTGTAAACTATAAAAAAAATTATGAAAGTGTTTTACTTTGTCTTACATTTTATTTATTACATTATATACATATTTTTAATTTTTTTATAATATTTAGAATGTGTTATATATATCTGATATTAGTTTTTTGAAATGAAAATGCTGCAAAACACTAACAGCCCCATATACAATGCACAAAATAATTAGAGAATATTTGTAAATAATAATGTAATAAGTAATATAAGACACGCAAATATTTTTATATTGGAACTATAACACTTTTAAACAAGATACAGAATACATTGACAGGTTTCAACTTGTACAGCGCTTCGGTGCAGCGTCTGCGCGAACAGCCACTGCTTGAGAGTATAAAAGCGCGTATGGGAGAGATCTCGACTACAGCTAGATTTTACCATTTTCTGTATCATAGCTAATTTTTAATTGTAATTACGAGTAATAATGGAAAGGCAACGCTATTTGACTCATGCACAGGCTTGGGAAGCCATAGGGCAATTGGAAGGTGGACGGAAACAGCAAGTTGTTGCTAAAGTTTATGTACTTAGCTAAAGAGTGATTTTGCGTTCGTGGAATCGGTTTTTAGAAACTGGAGATGTTCAGTAAAGACGAGGACAAATGAGCGCTACCTAGTAGTATTTGCAAGTAAAAACCGCACTTATAACGCAACAAAGCTTAGAAGTGAGCTTGCTGCTGCTACAGAAAAAGTAGTGTCTACTCAAACAATAAGAAATCATCTTCATAACGTTGGCATGTATGTATGTAGACCTCTAGTATGCGTTCGACTAAATGCTCTTCAGAAAAGGTCGCGAAAAATATGGGCTGAGCACCAGAAATTGGAATCACGATGACTGGGCACAAGTATTGTTTTGTGATGAATCCAGATCAGCCTAAATAATAGGCGTATTTTAATTTGGCGTGAACCTGGAACACATAATCAGCCTCGATTTGTTCTAGAAAGCCTTTATGTGATACAGAATGGCAACCTGACTGCTTAAAGGTATGTGGATGAAATTGTGTACATTTCTTCGGTACAGGGTAATATGATGTTTATATGATTTCATCCATTCTGTCTATACCAGACATGTATTTGTTGTATTTCACCACCATTTTTGGTTTCCGCTTTTGTGTTATTTTTATATTTACAGTTTCAATGATTTCATCTGTCTGTGTTTCGATTACAGCATTAGTGCCTTTCCCTTATCTATCAGGTACTGTCTCCTCTCTTCTCTAACTTTATCACTATGGCTGTCTTTGGATTTCCTCTCCTGTTCTCTCGCAACGTATCACGCAAATATATATTTTATGCAGTAAGATTTCACAAATTATCATAGTTATCCGAACAGACGGTACTATGCGTCCATCGTCATAAAAATTTTGAAACATTTTTAGGGAGAATGTGCTTCGTCATTTACTGTGTTCTTTCCGTAATATATTTAGAAGAATGTACTGTCATATCTAGAAGAAAACCACAGTCTGTATATAGTTCGTATAATGTAATTCCACATTTACCTTTTTTTATATGGCATGTCTCGTCGAAACTTTCGTTTTTCCGTGAAACAGAAGGAATATTTCATCTGATAGTCGTTCAAAGGGTGAACAGAATTATTAACTTTATGTAGAATATCCTCTGTAATATCTATATTAAAGTAAAAACAAATATTTTCAGTACCATCTCTAATATGTTCCTACGTATAGTGTTTCCAAAACTGAGATAAAGGTACAACTGTTTTTTAATTTTCTCATCATTACTCTGAAAATCAATCATGGTAAGTCAATGGCAATATCAAAAACTGAAACACAAAAACGTTTTAGAAGATTTTTGTGTACGAACATTTTAAACCTTGAAGAATCAGAGTATCTCCTGTCTATTGACTTCAGCTTTCTTACTGGATTTTGGAAAGTATTTAAGTTTTATCCATAGTAAGAGCATGTCCTAAGAATCAGTATCTTTTCCAAATTGGTCAAAGATTGAGCGTCTTGCTCCTTTCACCCTTGCCTGCGTCTGATCAACATATTTGGAAACCTATTTCAAAGAACGCTTTTCCTGCCCGAATTGACGATTTAGTAATATCATGTGCACTACACAGGTATTTTCGGGAAGCTAAAAAAAGGCGGTCTTCTAGGCCTATTTTTTTTCTCGATGGAAAATTTACAATCAAATATGAAAGACGGTGACCATTAAGAGTTCACACATTTTCTTATCTCTTATGTCCTTCAAATAAAGGTGTTTCATCCATGTTCGATACTCTAATTCTTCAACTTTCAAAGTTTCGGTAAACATTCTTTATTGCCCGAAATTTCAGAACGGAATTTCTAATTACTTACTGCTCATTGCCATTATATCGAAGTACTTTTTAATACAAGGAAACGGCTAAGGTTAACTGGATATCGATGCACCATCGTATCTTTTCTATTTATATTTTTCCTAAATAATATATAATCTATACCAAATGACTCATCCATAAGTTTTTTGTTATTTTTGTAGATGCAAATTCGATATCTAGGGATTTAAATTGAACATAAATTTAAATTAATTAATTAATTAATGATTTCTGTTAGTTCGGACGTAAATGGAGGTGATTTTTAATTTTAAATACGATACCCACTGTGCGAAAGCTATTTTTGAGTTTGAATGAACAACTTTTAATTGAGACATTAATTTAATATTACCTTCACATGTACTTTTTTGCGTTGACTAAAACAGGACAATATTAAAAAACAATAGGGTTAATAACGAGTCTTGTACCATTCCACTGTTTAGTTTGTTTGCCTTACGCAATTGGATAACAATGCGTGTATGTACATATTTAAATATTTACTGACGAAATTTAAAAAAAAAGTTGTATTTTATTTATTATTTTTTAGGTTTATTTTTATTCTAATGTTGCTGCAAAGTGCTTTAAGTAAATGCCATGTACCTACTGGAGCATGGAGTCATTTGTGATTCCTAATCGAATCTATAATCAGAATAATTTTTTCTGATATTTTGATAATATTGTAGTTTGGCTTAAAATACGTACACATATGTAGTTCATAATTCTGAGCACGTCTGGCAATGAATATAACACAATTTATAAAATTCAATATATGGCAGAGATTATTATATTTTAATGATTAATTAGTAACATATTTAGAAAGTAACTGCTAAAGAATAAATGATTTCTTCTGTCATTAATAATGTGGTGACCCTCTGTGACTCTTTGTATTAATTTTCATTAATGCGTCATTTTATTAATTCTTATAAATGGTCTTCTAGCATCATATAACAGAGCTATCTACACCTCATGTAGAAAAACCTCTAGGGTCTGTAATAAGCTTACTAAATTGATTACCCTTAGCCTAATAAATGTCATGAGTTTCACGAGGCTAGAACAAAAAATTGATATGGGACTTCTCAAGGAAGTTTAAACCAAACCCTTCCACGTGGCAATGCGTATAAAAAATCGAAGCCTTTACTATGTGAGGGCAATAATAGTTTTAATAATGTTAATGAAAATTTCCAAGGATTTACCACCAATCGTAAACAAATCTATTACTATAAGTCCAGCAGCTTGATGAAATTTTTCAGGAGAAAAATTAGAAGGTGGTGATTTCCACCAGTTTTTCTTATGCATGCTCGAAGAGGATCTAAATTCATCAATGAAAATAATCCTTGCACTTGATATTCTATTGATATCTTTAATTATCCAGTCCAGTGCTTAGCAGTGAATCATAACATAAGATCTGGCTTATAAGATTTAAATCTAAAAGAAATTATTCTGTGGTAGATGTTCGAAGGTTTGGCCTAGCCTTGTCACTAAGCTAAATATTTGTAATTGAGCTGATAACTAGAAGTTGAAAATTATTATCAAGCCAACGTTCGTGAGCTAAGAATATTCAAACAAGAAATCCTTTTGTTTGTTCAAATACTGTTAGGCTATAATCAAACAAATGTCACTATTATTTAGGCGGAACGTGAAGGGTGTCTCAAATTGCGCAGTTTTCTTTAAGAATAAATAAAATATAGATGGCACACTGAATTGGTCTGGGTATGTGGGCATCAAAAAAGTGTGATGTATGACATTTATAAAAATGGCTTCGTACAAGGTACAATAACGCGTTCAAATTATTGAATTATTTTATGAAAATCAGCGTTTTGTGAATAGAGTTTTTAGAAAATTATTTGAATTTTATGGTTCACATAATCGTCCATCTGAAAGCACTATTGGTCGAATTATTAAAAAATTTCAAGAAACCGATTCCATGGAAGAACAAAAAAGTGAAAAATGCAGTCGTAGTGGTCGTTCACAAGAAAATATTGGTTTTGTTCGTGAAAGTGTTGCTGAAGATTCTGAAATGTCCATTAGATGACGTTCACAATAACTTGGATGATCAACAACAACAGGATCAACAACATGGCGTATTTTACACAAGGATTTAGCTCTGAAGGCATATAAGGTTCAAATAGCACAGAAGCTGAAGCCATTAGATCATTTAAAACGTCGTTCATTTGTCAATTTCATCAATGAACAACCAACTGATTTTTCTCAAAAAATAATGTTTTCCGATGAGGCACATTTTGAACTTGATGGCTATATTAATAAACAAAATTGTCGTATCTGGGATGAGAAAAAGCCACGAATTATTCATGAGAAACCTATGGATCCTAGTTACTGTTTGGTGTGTTCTTTGAAAATGCTACTGGTGAAGCTGTAACTGCCAATGGTCATCAATATCGTCGTATAATAACCGAATTTTTGTGACCTGAATTTTGAATATTGATCTAGAGGATATGTGGTTTCAACAGAATGGCGTTACACCTCACTTTGCACACGAATCAATTGATTTATTGAGAGAGAAATTTCCTGGACGTATAATCTCAAGAAACGGTGATGTGAATTGGCCACCAAGATCATGTGATTTGACACCGTTAGAGTATTTTCTTTGGGGTTATGTGAAAAGTCAGGTTTATGAAAACAATCCACAATTAATTCCTGCTTTGAAAGATGAAATTATTCGTGTCATTGGTGAGATAGAGTCTCAATTATGTCAAAATGTCAGAAGAGTGGACGTCTGTGGAACTGCAATAGGAGGCCATTTGGCAGATATTATTTTTCGCGTATAAATGTCATAACTGATACTTCAATTACCAATAAAGTTTTTGAAAGCGAATGCACATTATGTGTTTTATTTATTCTTTAAAAAACCACGAAATTTGAAACACCCTTTACTTGTTCGGCTACGCCAATTCTTGGACTATTCTCTGTAATATCCCATTTACATCCTCCATAGAAGTTGCGGCGCTTCTGAACCATCTACACCACTCATAGACTTACCGTAATATCAAAGAAGAATCACCAAACTGCGTTGCGATTCTGCAATGAATTTCAATTGGTGTGACAGTCATTTCTATACTGAGAAGAAGGAAGCAGCGGTGTCTTCTTCTGTGCATGCCTCACTCTGCCACCAGTTTCGTAGTCTTATCGATTTAAAGTTTTCATTTGATACACCTTCGTATTATCTGTACATTGATATTTATTTAAGTTAGTAAAGACGGTTTATTATTATTATATTCTGAAAAGAATAATTAGTGTTACTCATATTAAGTATTGTCAGAATAGTTCTATTGTTTTATGTCATTTTGGCTTGTCTAGATTGAAAGAGAAGTGCTTTGGTACGTTATTTATATGTCTTGCAATATGTTTCCAAATTTATTTTGATATCTTGGCGTATTACACAAATTTTAATAGTGTCTAGAATGTTTCGGACAAGCCTTTGGTTCTTTATATTATTTGTTTTAATAACACAAATAAATTTATGTCATGTATATTATTTCATTGAATTATATTTATTGTTTCTTTGGATTGTAATATTTATGTGCACTAATTGTCAAATTTTACAATAACCAGGGGGTTTTCAAATCATATTTCACTCATTTAAAATTACCGTATGCGAGTAGAAGTCACGTTTTCATTCTATTATATATAGAAGTATTTTAAATTTAATTCCATTATAAATATTAGAGTAAATATAGAGAGATTGGACAAATATTTAACATAGGTAGATTTTGAATTGTAATTCGATCCCTTACTACTACTATTTTTGCAGGTGTGGATATTCGGGAGCGTGTGGTGTAAAATGTGGCTTGCTGTGGATGTTTGGATGTGTACGGCATCCATTTTAAATCTTTGCGCCATATCCTTGGATCGCTACGTTGCTGTTACGAGGCCTATCACTTATCCAAGTATCATGTCTCCCTCAAGGGCGAAAATGCTTATCGCCGGACTCTGGGCTCTCAGCTTCGTTATATGCTTTCCGCCCTTAGTGGGATGGCGGGATTCCAAGGTGAGTGTCAAATTATTATTCTTTTCGCATCCTTTCGACTAGATTTTGTGTGCTCTGAATTTTTGTCGCAAAAGAAACAATAAAATAAGTTTTCTATAACTAATTATACGTGTTTTAATTTGCCGTGCACGTAGTACGTATCACATATACCGGATCTAATTTAATAAATTTTCTTAAATGTCAAGAATCTACCTACAGGGAGGTAACAGAATGCTTAAGTAACTTTGTTCATTTAAACAGTATCGGAAATTTACTACGTTCCAAAAATACGTGCAATTTATTTTGCTGTTGAATCTTTGGCATTTTTTATTATAATTTCTCAATACTTTTATTATAAAGGCTGTTTCAAATTTCGCGGTCTTTTCTAAGAATAAATAAAATATAGATGGCGCACTGAATTTGTCTGGATATGTGGGGATTTATAAAGTATGATGTATGATATTTATAAATATGGTTTCGTACACGCTACAACAACGCGTTCAAATTGTTGAATTATTTTATGAAAATCAGCGTTCTGTGAAAAGAGTTTTTACAAAATTACGTTAATTTTATGGTTCACATATCGTCCATCTGAAAACACTATTGGCCGAATTATTAAAAATTTCAAGAGACCGGTTCCGTGGAAGATCAAAAAAGTGAAAAATACAGTCGTAGTAGTCGTTCACAAGAAAATGTTGGTTTGGTTCGTGAAAGTGTTGCTGAAGATCCTGAAATGTCCATTGGACGAAGTTCACAACAACTTGGACTTAGTGGATCAACAACATGGCGTATTTTACACAAGGATTTAGCTCTGAAGGCATATAAGATTCAAATAACACAGGAACTGAAGCCATTAGATCATTTAAATCGTCGTTCATTTGTCAATTTCATCAATGAACAACCAGCTGATTTTTCTCAAAAGATAATGTTTTCCGATGAGGCACATTTTGAACTTGGTGGCTATGTTATTAAACAAAATTGCCGTATCTGGGGTGAGGAAAAGCCACGAATTATTCATGAGAAACCTATGGATCCTAATTACTGTTTGGTGTGCATTATGGTCAGGTGGTGTAATTGGACCTTACTTCTTTGAAAATGCTGCTGGTGAAGCTGTAACTGTCAATGGTGATCGATATCGTCGGATGATAACTGAATTTTTGTGGCCTGAATTAATGAATATTGATTTAGAGGATATGTGGTTTCGACAGGATGGCGCTACACCTCTCTTTGCACACGAATCAATTGATTTATTGAGAGAAAAGTTCCCTGGACGTGTAATCTCAAGAAACGGTGATGTTAATTGGCCACCAAGATCATGTGATTTGACACCGTTAGACTATCTTCTTTGGGGTTATCCGAAACGTCAGGTTTATAAAAACAATCCACAATCAATTCCTGCTTTGATAGATGAAACTATTCGTGTCACTGGTGAGATAGAGCTCCAATTATGTCAAAATGTGAAATTGAAAATTGAAAATTTTAACAAAAGAGTGGACGTCTGTGGAGCTGCAAGAGGAGGCCATTTGGCATATATTATTTTTCGCATATAAATGTCATAAGTGATACTTTAATTACCAATAAAAAGTTTTTGAAAGTGAATGCAAATTAAGTGTTTTATTTATTATTTAAAAAAACCGCGAAATTTGAAACACTACTAACTCTTTTCAACTACAGTATAACATTTCTATAACGGAAACATAGAGGTGTCGAGTATCTAGAGTTGGGGGGAAAAATAATAAAAAAAAGGTTCAATTTTATTGAATAATAATGATAATAATGTTTATTTGTCCAATAGATAACCAATTAAAAAACGAAAAGAATATTAAAAAACAGTGCAAAAAAATACAAACGAAAAGTAAATAATTAGGTACTATGTAAAGAACAGAAAAATAAAATAAAAGTTAAATAAATATAAAGAAACCAATAAACATTAAGTTTGCAAATGAACTACTTATTAAAACTAAAGCTAACGGAATGAATTTCCAAATAAGGAATTACCATTGCGATTCATATGCAAAAGAGAAGCTTCATGTAAAGCATTCGTTCTTGCTTTGGAAACCAGAAATTTGGCATTCAATCGACTTGAATCGCAAGCAACATAAAAGTTTATTTGAGATAAAATCGATGACGAGTCAATTGTATTATTGACAACTTATATTTAAAATCTGGCACTCGATGAATCACGCCTAGCTGAGAGCGATTGGAAATAAAAATTATGAAGCACACTTACATAGTCAACTCCACGATGAGAATACTCACGAGTTTTAAAAGCAAGGCCTTCCAAAAATCTCTTTTGGAGTCTCTGAAGTGCCAGATGTAAGTACACATAGTGTGGGTACCAAATTATGGCAGCATATTCAAGTTTGGCACGTACAAATTAATAAAATAACAATTTTAACGTAGAAGTGTTCGTGAATCGTGTGCAAGCACGAAGAATTGCTTTCAGAAGATTATTGATATAAATGTAAAAGAGTAGTGGCCCAAGATTTGATCCCTGTGGAACACCTGATGAAACAATGAGGCAGTTAGAGTTAAAACCATTGTAAGAAACATAACATGTTCTATTGTAATAATACGATTCCAACGATTTAATTGTTGAGGCTAAAATTTAATTTAATAGATATTGATATTAAAAAAAAGCGTATTACATAATTATCAAGACGCAAAAAAGAGCTCTAAAATAGAATAACTTATTATGTAACTAAAAATATTTATTTATTGGAAGAAAAAATAGTTTCCAAAACAATATATCTACAAGAACAGAGGCATACATACAGGTATATATGTATATATACCTCGAAGATATACTGCGTATCTGAAAAAATCTTTATCATTTTTTTTTGCATATTTCATTTTATTGTTCAATATTTAGCATTCAAGTAGAGCTTGAAAAATATTTTTAGGGATGTCGATTGTTATAGTTCAAAAAATAATTTTCAAGCCCTTTTAATCTCTTATCTCCTGAAATACTTGAAATACTAGTACAGTAATTCTCAATCATTGGGGCATGCCTCATAGAAGCATGTAATGACACTAAATGGGGGGCACGAGCATATAAAGATAAGAAAAAATATTATTTTTTATGAAAGTTGTTCAATTTACTGGAAGAAAAGCAATAAAGAACATTCTGATATAAATTACAAACAAGTTTAATAACTATTAGTGAATTTCTTGGGCCTGATTTGCAAGAGCGAAGTTTTTTGAAAGAAGGTTCAATATTTGAAATTAACATAGAGGTCTGTATTTTATCTTAAAAGCAGCCACCGTAGAAAATCCAGTTTTGTAAAATAGGATGTTGACAATGGTAACTTTTATATGTTGCCCTTCGGCTTGTAAGTTTCAATTCATCCACATTTGTAGACATTTCTAAGTTTTTTTGTTTATATTTCTGCTCCATAATTCCAATTTTCTGCGAAAAGTATTAACTTTGTACCTCGTCTCCATGATATCTGTGTTTGCTCCTTGGAGTTGAGGATTTAAAGTATATAATTTCTCTAATATGTCTGCCCACTAGCTCAATTTCATCACAAATAAATCATCTCGAAACCTCTCCGCTTCTGGTCTGTTTTATTTTTCTAGAAAAATGGTGATTTCATCTCTTAATTCATAAACACGTTGCAAAACTTTTCCATGTGATAATCATCTTGTCCCGCTATAAAACAATAGCGCTGAATGTATTGCACCCATGCTAATATAAAGTGCAGTAAAGATTATTGATTTAATGGATCTCATTTTGATATAATTTACTACGGTTACAACCGTCGTAAGTACAATATTCAGACACAGAAATCATGTCTTCGAAAAGCAAAGCTTCTCTGTGAATGATACAATGTGTCCAGACACACTGTAGTGATTTTTGTTTCACAAGCGCTTGCAAACTTTCTAGTTTTCCAGAGATTGTACGAGCACAACATCCGTGTATTTTGCGATGCAATTTTTCCACTCTAGGTTCACTTCATTTACAAAATCTTTTAATATGTTAAATAATACAAGTGATCTGATGATGTAGTTCTGTTGACTTGCAGAAAAGTAGTTCTTCTACTGAAGACGTACTATCACAAAATTGAACAAAGGCAATTGAATGAGCATTTTTATTGCTATCCGCTGCCCCATAAAGTTGAATTGTATACAATTTGTTACATAACAAAAGGTGATGTTCTATATCTTCATCTATACTATTTGATAGAGGTGTGCATTGCAGTTGCTGGACAAAATTTTCTCCAAACATAGTTTCTACAATCTCAATCACAGCTGGCAGAATTGGTTCTTCATCAATGGTATGAGGTTTTTTTGCATCTGACTATTTTATATGAAACTTTTTCATTCACAAAGAAAGTCTTGCAATATGATTTTTGCTTCACATGATTTTACTTTTAATCGAATAATTTTCGGAGTTTTCTAACGTACTCACTATGAAGCGTTCACAAAGTCGTTTAAGTATATTGGGTTTCCTTAGGATTAGTAAGCCGAATACAAAAAATTATGGAATATATATTTTATTTTACATTTTATTAAAATCAGTTTTCATAAAAACAACACAAAATTAGTAAAACTGAATGATCTTGTTTAATAGTCCTTGTATTATCATTTTCACTTCCCATCAAAACTTTATTTGGTGCTTCTTCTGCTGTAGGTTCGCTGGGGATCGAACAAAGTTTTGACAGTTACTCAGTATTGCCACCCGACCAAATTAATTTTCGCACGGCCAATATAAGCCTAATTTTAATTGTTAAGATTAAACGCTGTAATGTGTACTTGCCTAAAATGCCTAGTTGTCGATAATTTCAAGTGAAATTTGTTACTAAACTTATTTCATTTTTTATTATTTTTTCTGTAATCAGCCCACAAAGAACTATAAAAATATTTCAAATGATTTCTCCATCGCAGGCCTGTGTAATTTTACATACATTTATGTGGCTTAATGAAGAATATAGTGCTCGTATCCGTTTTGTAGAAGATCCGAGTGTAAGTAACTATGATTATTAATTTCGAAGACAAGTCTCTTTTCATGAAAATATAAAATTATTAATTAACAGTTGTATAATAGTGGGATGTGATTACATCCAAAGATTTTCTTAAATATGTACATTACTCTATTTTTGCGCATAAGTCAAGGGTATTCATTACATTTCCTTTTATAATAACGTAACAACTTGGTATAGTTTTTTTATTTAAAGCTTGTTTCAAACTCCACCATTGTTGGATATCTAATAATCCAGCACTGTATTCACGAATGCAAATGTAACCCATTAAGGCTATTTATGTTATTGTATGTACGTCAATTATCCAAGAAACGTTGAATTTGCTTGATTGCATTTCAGTTCTTTTCATTATTGTACGCTTGTCACAAATAACACTATTCCAAATTTAATGTTGTTTCTTACGTGTAACAGAGAAAGTGCATGCAAAAGGAAATCCAAAATATCACAAACAAGCAACTACAAATCGATAACGATAACAAAAGGTGGCACACTTAAAGAAGGCAACCATTAAGATGCACTTTAGATACTGAATACAACAATAAAGTGTCTGTTATGACAGTTTGTACAAGATAAATTGTACGACTTTCCTTTCGGCAGAACATGAACAAATTTTTAAGAAACTCCACACTATTCATAATATATCAGTTATCTCTTTGTACTGCGGAGATCTTCCCGGAAGTATTTTTTGTAGATAAATAATAATGGAGCTGCTAACAAATAACTTTAAAAAGAAAAATTCGTGTTAGAAAGAAATTCTTTCAGTTATATAATATACATTCGATAGTGAAAACACACACATTTTATTCATTTATTCATGTTGAGAATTATATCTAATATGTAATAAAACACTTAGCAGTTAACGTCAAACAAACCTCCGGGTTTGCAGTAGCGTAGGGGAAGGTTGGATAGGTGCGGTTATAAATATAATAAATAATGTACGTAATGAGGTACCTTTCTATTTTTTACGTGTAGATACATACTGACATGACAATGCGGTGTAGTATTGTATCATCGTTATACCTTCCATTGCTGACTCAGTCAAGGGCATACGACGGGTGATAATATGTTTGTATATTTGGTAAATGAGTACTATACGTCCAATCAAGAACTATTCGCGAATATCACTTTGCTATGGGTTTATTTTACTTTTGTTCATATTTTGTGTACATCGCTGTAGGTATAAGTATTGTAATTTTGAAAAAAATTATAATAATCAAGCAATTTTTATATTTTCAACAGAATCAGTTGTATTTCTGATTTGATAATTTGCCAATTACTAGAATTATTTTATTACGGCCTTACTTCATAAATTCTCTTATTGTAAGTTATTTCTTATAATTATTTCCGATTAATTGGGATTATTATCTTTATTCTTTCGTGATATCACTACTGCCATCTAGTTAGTATGTTTAACATATGGTTATAAATAGTATTAAAGTAACTACAACTGTCCTTATTGGCTTCTTGGCTTATTCAGGATAATTTGCAGTTTTAGTTGTTTATATATTCATTTGAAGTTACTCTAAGCATTTTAGTAAATAATTGCTTAAATAATTTGCTGGTAATTTACCTCCTTTTTTCCTTTTCCTTTTTTTTCATCATTACGTCATTCAATAGAGGTTTAAATGCAGCGGCAATTGGACTTTCTTCCTTTTCACGAAACTAACTTGAGACAGTAAAGCTCGTCTATCAAAAGTAAAATTCATATTGGATTGTGCAATGTTTTTTTGAAGACAGAAATTTTCTCATAATTGGATGTCAGAAAAAGAAATTGATTATATTTATCATCTTGTGATATAGTTTGTTTCTTGAGGAACAAGAGGTCCATCTTGGATTATGTTTCTTTTAATTTGCCGGAGGGAAGATTAATTTCATTAATTTACCCTCTTTACTATTCATGAGATATTAACCACTGTATCATAATTGGGTTGTTTTCTCTCTCCTTTTTCATTGCATTTAGGGCCCTTACATGTGGAATCTATTCCAGTGGTGCGAATGTAATTGCGAAGCAGCCAACCTACTGGAGATCAAATGTTATATTATAGCCCAGTCTAGAAGTGCTTGGTTAAGGTAGACGAAGATTGTTTTATGTCTGTCAAATCATCAAAGTTTAAAGGACTGATAATTAGAAACGGTACCATAGCTTTAGCTGCTATAATAGTTTGATATTTATGTATATACATTCACTACAACTGTATTTATTATTCAATTTATGCTAATTCAACTAGTAATTGTACAGTAATCATTGGCTAATTACCTAGTTTGTTAATTTTTCAATTTGGAAACTGTCGGGTTTTTTCTATTAACTCCTTAATATATATATATATATATATATATATATATATATATATATATATATTAATTATTCTATTGTACTTAATTTATCAGTAGTCTGAACATTTTGGATGTGCTTATCATGTGGCAAGATATTATATTAGTGCAATCACTATATAATATTTTATAATAATCATGAAAGCAAACCTGTTGTGAGCTGAGTATGTATTTAGTGACATGCCTGTAAGATATATTATCGCAATATATTTACTGCATATTGATTTTTTCAATCTTGTACCTGTTGAAACTGTACTGTTCTTTAATTAAGCAAAGAATGTTATGGCTAATTGTTATGCCTACTATATTAGTATAAAATAAACACCTCGCCATTGCTTGCCTGCTGTCGGAATAAGCTGATAGATTGTTATCTCAGTTAATTACTTTTTTTCCTTTTCCCTTATTGCAATTACAATTGTGGCTTTCGGGTTACCTAAAACGTAACAGGTATTTGAAATCTATGTACTTCAGTATTGGCACATTACTTCTATCGAGTTTAATGCTGTGCCACCCCCTATAAGATCTCTCTATAGAACCCCCCATCCCTAATCCTCCAGGTTATAGCTAGCTATATATGGCTAGCTTCAGCCCTAGAAGTAACGTTTTATTGTGAACAATTAGAAATGAGTTAAAAGGAAAACGAAGAAGTGTAAAAAAATTATAAATAGTTAATGAAAATAGTAGATAGTTAATAGACTTAAACATGCATTAATGTTAATTATAAATATTATGAAAGAAGGAAAGGAATGCTATCTATGAGTTAAAGGAATAAACTACTTCAACAGATATAATTTTATTAATGGCTTTAAAGATATATCGGAAAATGAACAGGAGTACAATTATACTAAAATGAACACATAAAGCTTGTTTATATTTAATGTTAAATCAAGACTTTGTTATGCTTTTCTAAAACCAATATTGCAGTAAACAAATAAAAAAGGGAACCTGCCAAAGATTGATTTGATTACTCGAAGTTGTCCTCTCAGAGTGCAGCTCACGAGTTCACTCAATTGAAGACAATCATGTTGGTTGTCGAACGTGCCGTGCCACCTTGTTAAATGAAAAGGAGAACAGGGAATCTTATACTTCGCTTTAGGTATTAAACGTCCTAAAACTATCATATTAACATTATAGCGATAAAAAGATTAAAAAATCCCCATGTAGGAGAAATTTTGTTTTAACAATTTAATAAATAAAATAAAAATAATTCATAAATTAGTGTTAAGTTGCAAGAAATGATACCAAATATTAAAAATAAGAAATCTAACCAATCGAAAGTAAATGATTTGGCAATCTAGATTGTATAACAATATTAATTCAAAAAAAAATAAATTTAGCGACCTTTTTCGTGTCGTTCACGAAAATTCTACATTTTTAAAATTTATTAAAGGAAATGGATACTTTATCAAGAGTAAATAATACAAGAAGACTAGACTTTCAATGTGTATGACAGCAAAAAAAGTACTTTTAAGATACACAGCAAATCAATAAATACAAAAATGGTCAAAAGAAATTATAATAATCAGACGGTTACTAAATAACGATTGACGACATTAAGGAAAGGAAAATGCGTTCAAATGATTACGTCCATTTTATTCATGTAACAAATTATGTTATATTAAAAAAATCAATATAATATATAGTTTAAAAATATTCTTTTAAAAATATGTAAAGTATATGACGCATAAAAGAATGAGGATATAAGCATATACCTGAACGTAGCCGACATTATTTTTCGAAAAGAGAATTTACGGATGCAAAGTAAGTGGTATGCATGCTTAATATTACAGAAATTAAAAAAAAACCTCTTTATTAAAAGTAAGTACAATTTCTATATATATATGTTTGAACGAACATTCTCGCCGTTGTAAGAATGGGTAATATTATATTCTCGCACTCTCCGCGATGTTCGACAAAAATTCTCGAAAGCGGAGTGTTTCAACCTGAAACAGTTTCAAGTTGACACTTCACAACGAAATAACTCCTGGAGAAGATCATCGAGATGTCATCGAAACGTCGAGGCGCCGATTCTTTCGAGAACTTCTGTCCAACATCGTGGAGAGCCCGAGAATATAATATTACCTATATATATAGGTAATATTATATATATATATATATAAAGGGTTTCCAATAAGGACTTGATAACTTTTTTTCAAAATAAAATGCAGACCATTTGAGATATTTCAAAAACTTTATTATCGTGTTGAAGTACAATCAAAACATTTATGAATGGAACTCAACTTCGTTCATATGGCCACCGCGGGCACGTTTGCAGCGGTCGATTCTTTGGACCCAATTTTCGATGACTCGGCCACACAATTTGGCCGAAACAGCTGCTCTTTCGCGTTCAATGTTGGCTCTGAGCTCTTCCAACGTTGTCGACTTGTTGGCATAGACCAATAACTTGACGTAGCCCCAAAGAAAAAAGTCTAGAGGCGTTAAATCGCACGAACGAGGCGGCCAATCGACTGGTGCACTTGTTGAGATAACACGCTCATCAAACTTACTCTTCAATAAATCGATTGTAACGTATGCTGTGTGGCTTGTGGCACCGTCCTGCTGAAACCACATGTTGTCCAAGTCCATATCTTCCAATTCGGGCCAAAAATATTCGGTAATCATGGCGCGATAACGATTACCATTCACAGTAACGTGACGATCATTATCGTCGACGAAAAAATATGGCCCTATGACGCCGCCGGCATGCAAACCGCACCAAACAGTTATTTTTTGTGGATGAAGTGGTGTTTCATGAAGCACATGTGGATTTTCACCCGACCAATAACGCATATTTTGCTTATTGACGAACCCATTGAGCCAAAAATGAGCATCGTCACTGAAAATGATTTTGCGATGAAATTGATCATCTTGGCGCATCTTTTCCAGAACCCAATCGGAGAACGTACGTCGCTTCAAGTGGTCCATCGGCTTCAATTCTTGAGTCGGCTTGATCTTGTATCGGTGTAAACCAAGATCCTTACGCAAAGTGGTCTGGGCGATGCCCAACTCTTGAGAACGCCGTGGAAATGACTGATTTGGATCATTTGCTACGGACGTTTCAACGGCAGCGATATTGTCGACACTTCGACCAACTCGTTGTCTCACTGGCACGGCAACATCACACAACGAATAAGTAGACTCAAATTTTTGCACTAAACTTGTTACTGCCTATCTATTAGGGCGAGAATTACGACCGAAAATCGGAGTTAAAGCTCTTAAAGTAACGGTCACCGACTCTGAATTTCTGTAGTAAATTTTTATAATTTGTAGACGTTGTTCGTTCGTGTACTTTACCAGGATGAAAATGTTAAGTTTACTGAATAATTTGACAGTGACAGTTCGATAATTAGGGAAAGGGTGCGTTCACAAATTGAATTAAAAGTTGTCAAGTCCCTATTGGAAAAACCTTTATTTTTATGTTACTGAAGAATACAACTTTCAAACAATTCATGTAACTTCATCTTCGTTTTTAAGTTATTATATTATGCAAAGGTTTTTTTTTTTAATTTTTTCTTACAATTCTTGCAACGTACAGTACTAAAAAGGTGAAAACTCTCAACTGTATGAGTAGTAAATGTTGCTGTTTCTCAATAAAAGTCGAAATTTATTTATTGGAAAGTTCTTTTCACTTATAGAAATCAATTAAATTATGGCATACAAAAGCTAGAAGTTTTTATACCGTAACTTTATAGGAAACCTTTAAAAAGCAGTGTGTAGGCGTTGCTATTTACAGTGAGCTATTATAATTGTTTTCGTTTAATAAATGTTAATAGTTTGTATATTTGAAATATTAACATCAGATGCGTGACATAAATTTATGAAGAATCATAAATTTACGTCACGCACCTCAAAATTTTATCGCAAAGTATTCATTCAAATTTTGGGGTGTATAATTGGGCTGTTAATAATGTAAATATGAGCAAGCTATGCATCTAATTTTCGATATCTTAAATGAGATTAATAAATATTGTTACTTTTTTCGAGTAAAATTTTTATTCAATTTAATCACATGTGTAATTAGTATTCCCAATTTATGAAAAGCACGTGTATAACAGTGTGTAAGTGTGTACGTACGAAACCAGTTCCAAAAGTACTCGACCTGACGCATAGATGGCGGTAATTGGCTGAAAATAATGGCTGTGGTAGAAAGTACCAACCTTTTAAAGTTTAAAATTGAAGCTTAACGACGCTACGTTGTTTAGTCTTTGTTCGACAGCCATCAATAGTGAAGACTTTCAGTGAAATCGTAAACATGGACAAAATTGGTAATCGTTATGTAATACAGTACCTTCACTTGAAAGGCCTCAGTCCAACCAGTGTAAAAAGGGAGCTAGATTCCACTTTATGGGAGTCTGTCCATCGTTTATAACAGCCAAATGTAAGGTAGAATTTAAACGAAGCCGTACGAGTTGCCAAAACGAACGTCACAGTGGTCGGCCAAAGGAGGTGACTACGCTAAAAAGCCATCAAGAAGTTGATACACGTTAGAGTCCTGGTCTAACGTAGAACATTTTTAATTAAATTAAACTATTGGAATGGCAGGGTGCGACGATATATAACAACATTTAAAAACATCCATGATCCAAGGCATGTCTATTAGAAAAAACTTGTTAACCATTAACATTCAATCATTACTACTTCTTTTCTTTGGTATTACTTTTTGTCTGGTATCTTATAATTAATCACGTCTTATTTGATCATTTTCTTTGATATTATTTTTTGCCTGACATTTTGTAATTAATCACGTCTTATTTGATCTTTTATGTTTAGTAATAAAGGATTGTTATTTTTTAAAAGGTATTTTATATTAGTAAAAATATACTTCGCAGACAGTCTTTAGCTGCTCACTGGTTAAATCTCTAAATTTCAAGCGCTTTCTTTTTGGAAAATTTATAGTATCTCGTTTTTCGTGTGTATATGTATGTTCAAAATTAAAAGAATAAGATAATCGACTGTACCGATGAATGGTAAGACATCGGAACGAAGAGAGTATTGGTCTTGTTCGAGATATAACTGAAGAAGGCAGTTGGCTTGTTTAGGAGTTTTTTAAGTAACCCTAAAGACTGGTGTGAAGACAATTAGCACCATCTTGTGCGTAGACTTCCGCGGTCGTGGTCCATACTATCTGCTTCTGGGCTTCCGGGCTGTAACCGCGTCACTGGTATAATTGCCGACGTTTCGTACCCACTCATATGGGACATCTTCAGGGCTCAACTACTGCTACTGCCTGTGGCACTGAAACTTAGTTTCCGTGCGACGAAGAGTTGCACTGAAATTCAGTTTCAGTGCGGTAGAGTGTTAGTTTTACGTTTAAAAAATATTGACCTACACGTTTCTTCTGAAAAGCGGGTTTTCGTGTAGAGTAGTTCCTGGATTATTCTGTGTGAGCTTTACCAGGGACCCAGGTGCGACACTGAGTAATTTCTGTTGATGACAACTAGGTTGTCGGTCGATATACGTATAAGGAATGCGAGCATTGATGTGGTAATGGGTTTTTAGCTTTTTTGGATTAATCAATTAATCAGTCTCTAACAAAATTTACTGCGATTTCTTTTTATTTCCATGTATAATGGGCGAGATTTTTATTATACGTTGGTCGAAGAAGTAATTGAGATATTCAAAAATGCAACAAGCGACCAAGCACTAAAAAATTGGATAAGAGATTTTGAAGATTAGTTTTCGCGAATGCAAAATACATTGACATAAATGCGAACGCTTCGAACATTTTTAAATAAATGTGGTTTGACAAATAAATGTTTTACTTTACTCAGCTTAATAGAACCACCGCAGCTCTCGTATATACTCATTTCACATTTAATGTCATATTAAAAATACAGTCTAAATAGAAAAATGTGGAATCTAATAAAGCTCAGGCAATGAAAACATAATTAAAGCAAAATTAATTGCTTACATTAAGCTCACTCGTATTTTACGTTTGAAGTCTCAAGATAAATAGAGAAACTTTCGAAGTGTTCCTACTGCTGAACTAGTAGCGTCTCTTGTATTTCACCTCCGTAAAATACCAAATTAATTATTCTAATGAGAAATTGCAACGCAATGAGTACCATTTGTTTCGATTAATGTCAGAGTTTAACATGGATCTTAATGAAAATCTAATCCAATATAGTTTTATTATGTTTTCCGGTCACATGTATTACGGCAATTTCATTACCTCTTCTGTAATATTCAAATAGAAGAATATATAAAAGCTGTAGGTTTCTGATGCAAGGTAATGATTTACGATATATACATATGTATAAAGGCTGTTTCAAATTTCGCGATTTTTTTAAAACATAAATAAAACACATAATTTGCATTCACTTTCAAAAACTTTTTATTGGTAATTAAAGTGTCAGTTATGACATTTATATGCGAAAAATAATATCTGCCAAATGGTCTCCTCTTGCAGCTCCACAAACGTCCACTCTTTTGTTAAAATTTTCAATGACATTTTGACATAATTGAGGCTTTATCTCACCGATGACACGAATAATTTCATCTTTCAAAGCAGGAATTGATTGTGGATTGTTTTTATAAACCTAACTTTTCACATAATGCCAAAGAAAATAGTTTAACGGTGTTAAATCACATCTTGGTGGCCAATTAACATAACCGTTTCTTGAGACTATACGTCCAGGAAATATAAAATATATATATAAATAAATATTTTTCTCTAAATAAATCAATTGATTCGTATGCAAAGTGAGGTGTAGCGCTCTCGTGTTGAAACCAACATATCCTCTACATCAATATTCATTAATTCAGGCCACAAAAATTCGGTGATCATCCGACGGTATCGATCACCATTGACAGTTACAGCTTCACCAGCAGCATTTTTAAAGAAGTAAGGTCCAATTACACCACCTGACCATAATGCACACCAAATAGTAACTCGTTTAGGATGCATAGATTTCTCATGAATAGTTCATGGATTTTCCTCACCCCGATACGGCAATTTTGTTTATTAACATAGCCACTAAGTTCAAAATGTGCCTCATCGGAAAACATTATTTTTTGAGAAAAATCAGTTGGTTGTTCATTGATGAAATTGACAAATGAACGACGATTTAAATGATCTAATGGCTTCAGTTTCTGTGTTACTTGAACCTTACATGCTTTCAGAGCTAAATCTTGTGTAAAATACGCCATGTTGTTGATCCACTAAATCCAAGTTGTTGTGAACGTCGTCTAATGGACATTTCAGGATCTTCGGCAACACTTTCACGAACCAAACCACTACTATTGTATTTTTCACTTTTTTGATCTTCCGCGGAACCGGTCTCTTCAAGTTTTGTTAATAATTCGTCCAATGGTGCTTTCAGATGGACGATTATGTAAAAAAAACTCTTTTCACAGAACGCTGATTTTCATCAAATAATTCAACAATTTAAACGCGTTGTTGTAAACCAGACAAATTCAGTGCGCCATCTATATTTTATTTGTTCTTAAAGAAAGCCGCGCAATTTGAAACATCTTTTGTATATATATATATATATTGGGTCTGGGAAAAAGTTCGTGGCGTTTTTTCAGTAAAATTCAACTGGTCCCCGCATGGCGCGTGGACGAATTCATTTAAACCGAATATGCTCCATTATTATTGACAATGTTTCGCCATTTTTTTGGTAGATCCATGATCCCATCGGTGAAAAACTTCTGTGGTTTCTGGTCGAAAAACTGAATCAAGTAGTTTTCACAGGCTTCTTTTGAAACCAACTTAATTCCATTGAGAGAGTTCTGCAGAGATCGAAACAGATGATAGTCAGAGGGTGCTATATCCGGACTGTAAGGTGGGTGCATCAAAACTTCCCAACCAAACTCTCTCAATTTTTGACGGGTCATCAAAGAAGTGTGTGGTCGGGCGTTGTCATGATGGAAGACAACACCTTTCCTATTAATCAATTCGGGCCGTTTTCTTTCAATCGCCTGGCGTAATCTCTCTAGTTGTGCACAGTAGAGTTGAGAATCAATCGTCTGACCAGTTGGAAGTAGCTCGTAGTGGACGATTCCCCTCCAGTCCCACCATACACACAGCATCACTTTTTTTGGCGTCAATGTTGGCTTAGCGAACGCTTGTGACGGCTCACCATCCTTTATCCACGATCTTTTACGCTTCCGATTATCGTACGTAATCCATTTTTCATCTCCGGTTATTAAACGTTTCAGAAACGGCTCGATTTCATTCCGTTTCAGCAGCGCATCGCAGATGTTAATTCGGTCCATCATGTTTTTCACGCTCAACTCATGAGGAACCCATACGTCAAGCTTTTTTTTGTAACCAGCTTTGTGTAAATGGTTCAAAACAGTTTTGTGGTCAATGCCTAGCTCCATGCCAATATCGACACTGCTGATATGCTTATCTTGTTGGACTTTTTCAAGAATTTCATCAGATTTTTCAGTGATTGGACGACCGGAGCGTGACTCATCTTTCACATTGAAATTTCCAGAACGAAAGCGAGCGAACCATTTCCGCGCAACAGATTTCGATAAAGTACCTTCACCGTACACAGCACAAATTTTATCACAAGCCTGCGCAGCGTTCTTCCCCTTATCATAATAATATTGCAGAATATAGCGAAATTTCTCATTATTCTTCTCCATTTTCAAGTGCGAATAACTTTCCAACCACTGCACTGATTACAATTTTTTTACGCTCAAACTAACGTTCGGAAGGTCATCGAAAAAACGAGCCGTCGGTGGTGTCGCTGTGACTTGTTGTTCTTTAGTTATCGGCAACCAATGCCATCTATCGGGAAAAACGCCACGAACTTTTTCCCAGACCCAATATATATATATATATATATATATATATATATATATATGCTAAGAAATTTTTTACATAAGAAGTATTAGTTACATTAAACACTAATTTAAAAGCATCCGGCAAATTCAATTAATCTCCTATATGAACAGTTCGTATCATTAAATGTATTGATATCGAATGTCTATAGTTAAACATGCATCGCACTGTATTTATATTACATGAACAGCGCATATCTTTAAAAGTATTCATATCGAATGTCTATAATTAAACATGCATTGCACTAAATTTATATTAAATCTAAGTGCTTACAGTTAAACACCAAAATAATCTTATTTAATAACAGATTCATATAAATGTATTTAAATTTTCTTAAATTCAAAACATATTAATCATACATTGTTTCTGTATGTTTTCTAAATAATGTATAATTGTTTATGGAATATTCAATTGTCTTCTTATGTATGGTCGCACATGACACCCAAGAACGTAAAAAATACATATTTAGGATCAATTCGTATGCACAATAATTGTATGCTTATGTCAATAAGTAGAAGGTTGTCGTAAAATGTATGGACCAGTTTGAAAAGAAGTAGAATATTTGTGTACAGAAATTCAAATGCATGTTTAAAATCATTTAAGGAGAGTATTGTTGATATACTTCTTTAGAATCAATTCATTTAAAAATTGATTTTAAAGAAGTAAATCGAATTAATAGAAGGCATAGCTCAAATCAATCAAATAAAATATCAGTTATTTCTAATATATTTATTTTAGAGGTAACGCTTCTCATAAAGATAGAAGTACTATAATGAAATTTGGAAAGACTATATTAGAGTATACTCTTAAGATATTTTGAAAATTTAAATTGAAGTCGAAAAAATTTTCTGGATATTTTATTTGGAGGATTCGAAACATGAAATTTGTGTACCTAATTAAACCAATTTCGAAGAATCCGAACATCGTATTCAAATTTTAATTCAAAAAGGAATCAAAATTCGTTATACGAGGGTAGCCGTTTGTATTTCGGGAATAGCAAACAAAAACAATTTCTTATTACCGAAAATGGTTTTATTGCTTTTTAAAATAACAGTTGTCAGTCGATTAGAGAGAATCGACTAACGACTGCTGTTTTCGATAATTAAAAACACATAAATGCAAGAGGAATCCCTATTTACGAAATATTTATTGACATAATTTCTTAAAAATTTTCTAACGTCTATGTATACTTCAAAACACAATTTAACTTTCTACTTTTATTGTACGTCCGATGATTTTGTAATACATTACATAACGCGCAATATCTTCGCCTTTGAATTTCGTATAATCTTATTTGTGTTTTCCAATAAGTAAAAACCGTAAGTTAGTCGCCCACAGAAATTAGTTTATCGTGTTTTCTGGGTAGGCGAGTTACCTTCCTTTTTGCGACATCTCTTTATATTTTGATTGTATTTCGAATACACGAAAATTAATGCCGGTTTAAGTTTGCCTCCGTGAAGTAAGGAAAACATTACGTGTGTACTATCAAAATATTTACTTTAATTCAAAATTTCTTCTAGATATCGATATTGGTAGCACTGTTACGTATTTTCCTAAGCGAGTAGTGAAATAATTTGTTTTTTACAAGACTATATACACGAAACTTATTAATGTAAATCGCTATATATGTACGTCTAGTAAGGAGGTAGAAGATGGAAATTTATACTAACATGAAATATAAAATATCTCTTAATAACAGTCTATAATAAAGTCGATATTTCTCTGTAATACCTTTTAAATTCTACAAACATTTTCTTTCGAAAAATTTAATTCAAAAATATGTGTTCTACTAATTAAGATAATTACGAAATAAATACTCAAATATATACTCTAATTGTATAGCTTTGGCAATAAGCCTTAACTCCCTAATGAATTTTGACATTAACCGTCGATTTGGCATGTTCAAACTTTCACATTCGTGCCTCATGGGGTCTGACCAGACCCCTTTATATTTTCATGTATTTGTATAGAAATATTGCGTTTTTGGTGTTGGATTGTATTTATATACCATGCAGGTATATTTTCGTCCTTTTCTGGTTCTCTGTGGCTTTCGCATATATTAAGCTACCGATTATGTAAAAATATGCTTAAACAGTTTTTTAAGATAATTGTGATTTTATGATGAAGTACGATACGAATTCTATTGTTGGTAGTCATTCATACAACTAAAACAAATATAATCCACCTTGGAGTGTTGGTTATACAAAATCTGAATATTTTGCATAAAAGAAACGAGTTTTACGACATGCCCTATCATGCTATCTATTTTTGGGCTTCCGGGCTGGAACCGCGTCACTTGTATAGTCACTATACTACTGCACTGAAACTCAGTTTCAGTGCAGTAGTTCAGCCCTGAAGATGTCCCATACAAATGGGTACGAAACGTCGGCAGATATACTAGTGACGCGGTTCCAGCCCGGAAACCCAGAAGCAGATAGCATGGACCACGACCGCGGAAGTCTACGTACCAAATTAAACCTCGTATAAATTTGTACCTGAGATATTTACGCTTGTGTGTGTCACAATCTTATTCTGTAAAGAGTATATAAATATCTGGAATCTATTCTGAAGTGCAGAGATGGGAATCAGAAATGATCCAAATACATTTTGTTGAATGGTTAATGTTTCAATTGTACTTATTACATTTTCTTTGAGACTTTAACTATGTCACATTTTTCTTCATTTTGATATATCATCTCTACTTTTTCGACGAAATTTTGTTGCAATATGTTTTTTATATAATCTTCTTCACAATAAAATTGGCTCCTTATCTATTTTCGGCCTATTAAACTTTTTTGTTTCACAATTTTTATCACACCTTTCTGTCACACTCTCTCTTCCATTTTCACGCACCAATATATAATATTTGTTAAATCACCTTCATACCTACTCGAACTACTCGAACTGTCGATGTTAATAAAGTTGATCGAAGTGAAGTTTCTTAACTATAATTCCTTCATGAAGGCCATTGGTGATCATTTTTCTCTCGTTTTACAATACGTTTTCTTATTGTGCAAATTATGCCCTTATTTTTGAGTCTTTTGAATGTTTTATTATAATTCTCTTCTATTTTATTATTATAATTTTATATTTCATCAAGTCTTACGTAATTAGCTACGTTAATCAAATTTGTATTTCTTTTTTATTTAAATTATTATTTTGACATCTATGATTTATTGTATGCTCATATATTATATTACTTCAATTTCCTTGTCATGTTATTGGAATATTGTTCTATTGGGTAAATATATCATTATTATACTATTATGGCGTGAATTTCTCACACTTTCTCAGGACTAATGTCACGAAACTTTTCACTCAACTCATATATCTATGATTGAGTTCGGATTGTACGCAGCTGATGCTAAGTTATTATTATATATCATAAAATATTAAATTAACACAAGCTTTTATTTTTTATATCTTTATGAGAAGGAATAATATTATTATTATTGCCTTTGTATTTAAATACAGATTTAATTATGCTTTTCCTTATTAGGTATTTAGAAATCTTCTGACAATTGAGCAAGTGTTAAAAATAATTTTTTTTGCAATATAATGTATTCTAACATATGGATTAAGATTAAATTATTTCATGACGTTTTTCAGGAACTACTCCAGTGGTAGAAACTATAATTGGTATTGTATTAAACTGCTTCTCATCTGTATTTCTTCTGCTAGAGAGATATATTTATTGCGTTTCTCTGTATGTTTTTGCTCAAAGCTATGGGTATTAGGTATAGAAACATCAATTGAGTATGTCCTTTTAGCATTTGATTGTTTTATTGTTGATGTAATGTCTGTTCTATTGTGTGTTAATGTGTAATCTGTTAGAATGTTTCTGTGCCAGTATAATTTAACTTTCGAATTTTCTAAATTGTTTGTGATTTGTATTTATATCACGGGTAAATTGTGTCTACTAATTAGAATTTCTTTATTTTTTACAAGATCTCTACATATTAAGTCACAGATATTTTCATGTTACGTATATATTCTGTCCGTGCTAAGTTTGTGTATGCGCCTGTGATATGTTCATTTGTTTCTGCTGATGACATTGTCGGCATACTTATGTATACCATGTCGTTTTACTTTATGATAGATTTACTGCTTCTAGTTTTCATAACTCAATCTGGTATTATAATCATGAAACTTTCAGGTTCTGCGTAAATATTTCCAATTTTCATCGTTTTGTTGGTTACCTATTTACGTTATTTGAGGACAATGTGTTCAATGTATTATCTAGTGTTACCGGGTTTCTGTTTTATTGTTGGTAATTTTGATGGAGCCTGTGGTTGATTAACTTAATCACTTAAGGATTGTATATAACCCTTACCCACATTCATTTTCGTATTCTTTATACGTATTTCGACAACTAAGTTGTCATCATCAGTAGACAATTAAACAGTGTCACATCTGGAAAACTACCGCATAAACCCGCACGAAACAAATTCCATACACGATCTGTACCGTCGAAAGCCAACACGAACAGAGTGCGTTTTAGATGCTTAACTATCTGCTGTTGATGACAACTTTGTTATCGAAAGTCGTATACAGAATACGAAAATTAATGTGGAAAGGGGTTATACATCAACCTTAAATGATTATGTTTTATTGTTGTTGATTATTATGTGTTTCTCTGGATTAAAATTGATTACTTCTAAATTTAAATACTTATAAATATTATACATAAATAAAATTAAATTACTTAGTTTAATTTATATTTGAATTGAAATTATATTACTGAGATTTGTTGGTGTGATTTTGTTGTTTGCTTTTACTTCTTTGCGAAGGATGTTGTTTCTTATGACCAGAAAGTTTGTTTTGAGGTAGTTTACTTCTGTACATTTTTATATCAGTGAAAGAAAGTTCAACCTTCTTCTTTTCTGTTGATCTATATGATGTTTTGTGGTTATTATTATTGTCTTGACAAGTCTATTGCGCTCTCTAACACAGTGTTTGATCATTATATGAGCCCTAGTGAGTAAATCAGAACTGGAATGGCAAATGGTTTACTTTTATTTTTAACATGTAACTGATTACACAAGTTTACAAATTCCGGTCAACTTTTGGATCAGAGCAGATGAGAACAAATCTTGACGTTATTTGAGGTGCTGAATTCAAATCCGGGTTTCGTTTTTCAAAATTGGTTTTAGTTTGTGAGTTCGCGCATGTTGGCAGCAGTGCGCTATCGTAATGATAGTCAGCTGTTAGCGTCGCTAGAAACATTATTTAATTTGTATTTTTAAAGTTTTTTTTTGAATCCAAAACGTGTGAAAATGCAAAGACAGAATTGTAAAGTTAATTCAAAGTGTTTTTGTTATGTTTGCGGATGTTATATGATCAGAAAAAGTGGCAAAATTATTACTAATGTGATCAGAAATGCATATTTTTATTATTTTGGTTTCTCTGTATCAAACACTCACAAGCCGTTGGTATCGAAATTGTTTTGTAACGCGTGTAGTACAATATTATACAAGTGGTCACGCGGTAAAAAAGTATGTTTTTCATTTTCATTGCCAATGTTATGGAGAGAGCCGAAAAATCATGTAGATGATTGTTACTTTTGCTTGATGAATGTCGTCGGTCTAAATGCAAAAAAACTAGCAAAATATAAATATCCTGAAGTATCATCAATGTCTAAGCCAGTTCCTCGTGCGAGCAATGATCCTTTGCTAATTTGTCCAGGTACGAGTGCAAATTCCATGGAAACTTGTAGTTCATCACCGACGAACAGTGGAAGCGATTTTAACATGGAGGGAAAACATTTAGTTTCGCAAAGTGAACTCAATGATTTGGCTCGTAATTTGAATTTATCGAAACAAAACTTCACAAAATGTTTAACGCCCAATGAAGCAGCAGCATGGGTATCATTTCAAGATGTTCTTCACAACTTTCTCGGTAACCGCAAATCCCCGGATTTCAAGAAGAAAATCGACAGTTCGTTGCAAAATTATTGCAAAATTGGAGCTCGAATGTCTCTCAAAATTCATTTTCTGTATTCCCATCTCGAATTTTTTCCTGAAAACTTGGGTGATACAAGCGACGAGCAAGGAGAGCGACTCACCAAGATTTGGCGAAAATCGAAAAACGATACCAAGGATTTTGGGACGAGGACATGATGAGGGACTACTGTTGGACTTTAATGCTTGAAACAGATCCCAAACAGTACAAGCGACTCAGTTCGACTGCTATTCATTTCTAATTTAACACTTTTTAATGAATAAAATGGACATTAATTGTCAGAAATTGTAAAAAAAGTGTTTGTTTAATATCTCGAAAATTAGAACCAATATCAAAAAACGGAGTGCAGATTCGGATGCAGCACCCCAAATAACCTTAGAAACAGCTTTTGGTTGCTTAGATCCAACACCGTGTATACTTGTGTGTATAAATCTTTTATGAGTGTATTGTAAATTCTTCCGGACTTTGTATTTCAATTAATATATGATTATTATTAACATTATTATAAGTAATAGATATATAAGATCCTAAACTACACTTTTCTTAATTGATATACTGTCGCTATTTCTAGCAATGTACGAAAATATGCTATGTGAGTTTTAAATATTGTATATTCCCATCAGATTTAAAGATAATTTATGTTTTTGTATTTAATGCAGTTTGTGCGTAAATGTTTAAAACACATTTTGATCGATGTCTAAATATATTGACATTAATCGAATTTATCGAATGAATTTAAATAAGTTAATGTTAGAGTTCCTTGTAAATCGATGTAGCGTTGCAGTTGATCTTCTAACACATGCTATTAATTAGCAGTGCGACAGGCAACTGTCGCAATAAAATATATACCGTTCGAGACTATTAATTTCATTAATTGTTGATTGGTTCCAGACTGTTAAGGACACAAACTCAACACACGCTGATGATCTGGCTTGCGAGTGGAAGTGTGAGCTTACCAGCGAAGCTGGATACGTTGTGTACTCGGCATTGGGCTCCTTCTTTATTCCCATGTTCGTTATGCTCTTTTTCTACTGGCGTATTTACCGGGCGGCTGTCAGGACTACACGAGCTATTAATCAGGGATTTAGAACAACTAAAGGTTTGTATTATTACTTCCTTTTCCTTTATTTTATGTGTAATATATATTGTTAATTAATGTAAATTAGTTAACTAAACGCGTATGAATAAATAGTTGTCTCTGGTATTGTCCACTTATTAGAATAATTAGGAATTATTTATTCAATCATAAAAATGTATATTCTGTTTGGAATAACTATTCAAGTACATTTTTTAATTAATTAATTAATTATTAATAATTTTCCTTCGTAAAAAATATTTGCGTGTAATTCGAAATTCTTTTTACATTGGTCTAGCAAATCTATGTTATAAATCATATAATCAATAGTCTATAAATGTAGGTGATAAATCAGTACGTATTTTGTGATTTCAGTAATTTTGTTAACAGTGCGATATTCCATAATTATAGAGCGGATGTAAAATAATTAATAATTGATTATTAGATTAAGAAGTTTGGTCTTGCTTATTACGAAATTATAAATTTTGCCGGATATGCGAACTATCTTTCTTTAATTATTCACCTGCTACTGTTTCAAACCAATTTACAGAAACATCATTTCTCGTGTTTTTACAGAGCTGCTCTACTGTTGTCAATTACTATATTTTCTTAATTTGCAGTTTACGTTGCAGAATTGTATGATGTCTATTAATATATACTAACTATTGTAGCACTAGTGAAAGCTTTTTTTTTGTTTCGAAGATATATACTGTGCCTTCATAAATGATTGAACGTGCCACTTCATTGAATCAGGGCATATAGTTACCAATTGCCGCGTGATATTATTCAACTATTCTGGTCAGAACTATGCCTAACTTCACTGTATTTGTATCCGTCACTTGTACACCTGTTTAGTATTTATAGTTTTTCCGTTTTCAACAAATTATTCAACAACAGTTCTTGTGAGAACTCCCAATTGTTTTATTTTACGTTTGAATGATCAATTGACCAACACGCCTTTCTCATTAGAAGAAAATAAGTTTATTTTGAAAGCATATTATCGAAGTGGAAACCAGGATGAAAATCAAATTTGGAAGTATTCACTTCGGTCTTGTGCAAATCAGTTTGAGGAAGAATTTCCACGACATGAAGCTGTTAATTTCGAAATATTTTCGCAACATGTTCGAAGAATTGTAATGCATTTTGATCAAAGTGGCAACGTTTCTACGGAAAAATCATCAGGACGGCCGACTCTCCTGACTGAAGTAGTTTTGGAAGATATTCGAGAACGAATGAATGTTACTCCGAAAAAATCAGTGTCACAACTTTCAGCATAGACAGGTTAGTTTGATCAAATTTTTGTTTATCAAATAAATATGTACCTACTTTATTTAGGTTTATCGATTGAGACATGTCATACTGCATTGAAGAAGAAACTACATTTACACCCATACAAAATATCTGTTGTGCAGGAACTATATCCATTAGATTTTAATCGAAGAATTGAATACTGCACATGGTTTAATGAAGTTTTAAATAATGACGATATATTAGACAAAACATTTTTCTCTGATGAGGCATGGGTTCACCTTTCAGGACACATAAATTCACAGAATTATAGGACATGGTCAACTGAGAATCCACATAACTTTAAGGAGACAAGTTTGCACCCCATAAAAATAGGAATTTGGGTTGCTATGCCAAGACGTAAATTGATTGGTCCAATATTTTTTAATTATACTATAAACGGTGAACGTTATAGAGAAAATATTTTACAACTATTTATTAATGAACTAGACGATGAGGAATTGCATTATGGTTTTTTTCAACAAGACTCTGCTGCTGCACACTGTGCAGGTGCTGCGATAACGTTTTTAAGGGAATTTTATGATAATCGTTTAATAACATTTCCTCCTCGTTCACCTGATTTGACTCCCTTGGGTTATTTCTTATTTGGATATGTAAAAAACAAAATCCATACGAACAGACTTCATAATATTGACGATCTGCAGCAAGCAATCGAATACGAGATCAGAAATATTACTGTTGAAACGCTTCACAAAGTATTTGATAACATGAAGAAGAGAGTAACTAAATGCATGGAAAACAATGGACAACATTTTGAACAATTCTTATAAATTATATTAAACATTTTTAATAAGCTGTTTGACTTATTGCAATTATTAAACTAACCTAAAACTTCCATTTTTAATCCTTTAAGCAAAATAAGCAAATCATTTAAACAGGTTGAAAATTATTAAAATATTGAATAATTAATAACTTCTTTGCAAAACATAACTTCCAAGGAGCTACTAAAATAAATTTTCTGGGTTATTTTTTTCCTATTATAAATTAGGTTAAGGCTTTTAAGTACTTTATAAATATGTCAGAGTAAATAGTTCGATTCAGGTTACACGCGAGGTGGCATGATCAGTATTGCAACAAGGCGGCGGCACGTTCAATCATTTTTGAAGGCACTATATTCAATAGATGAATTTTAATTTATAATTTTTTTAATTCCTCCCTTTTTTTTATCCGAACATTTATTCGAGGAAGAAAATTAATAGTTTCTGGTATACCATCATTGTTACTAATAACAGATATTAATTAGTAATTTCTGCATTGGACAAGACCCGAACCGGTATCTATCGTTTTCTAGACTAAGCACTACAGTTTCGAATCACTTAATATGCTGTAATATGGCATATAGGAGGATGGTCCTAGAAATACCCGACCCAACAAAAGAAACAAAAATTTTGGAAAGAAATATATTTATTTTTCAACGTAATCTCCTTTCGGCTCTATACACTTTTCCCTGGGATGTTCAATAAGTGCGATACCCTTTTTATAATAAGAACTGTCTTGCTCCGCAAAATAGTCGTTAACTGTCGGCATCACTTCTTTATCCTTGGAAAATGTTTGACCACTGAGCCATTTTGTCAAGTTTGGGAACAGAAAATAATCTGAGTGGGCTAAATCTGGCGAATAGGGTGCATGAGGTAGCAATTCAAACTTTAATTCATGAATTTTGGCCATTGCAATAACGGATTTGTGAGCTAATGCATTCTCTTGGTGAAATAATACTTTCTTCTTAGACAAATGCGGCAGTTTTCGCTTGATTTTTTTGCTTAAACGTTGTAATAGGTTCGCATAATACTCTCCGTTGACAGTTTTCCTTTTTCAATATAGTCAATGAAAATTATTCCAGGCGCATCCCAAAAAACTGATGCCATGATCTTGGTTCTACCTTTCGAGTCCATTGTTTTGATTGTTCTTTTGTCTTGGGTGTGAAGCGATGGAACCATGTTTCATCCATAATTGTGAAACGGCCCAAAAATTCTGCTTTGTTGCTGTGAAACTTTGCGAAACACTCAATTGAAACATCTTCACGACACTGTTTCTGCTGAGCAAAAGCAGCATCCATCTTGCACACAACTTCCTCATATCCAAAATTTCAGATAATATGCGATGTACTGCATTTTATGAAGTGCCTACTATGTCTGCTAGCCAGTGCATTTTCAGTCGACAATCATCCTGTACCGCTTTGTAGATTTTCTTCACCATTTCTGGAGTCAGAAGGAAAGTATTCCTTCTGATTGCGAAAGTGTGTGCAGTCTTGAATCGGATGAAGGAGAAAATTATGAGATGTAAACGGACCCGATGGTCCTCGGTGGCATACCTTCTGGGCTCCACCTAAATCTTGAAGATGAATTTGACTCGGACGATGATATAACCATTTCAAATTTACTTGACACTATAGATAGTGTTACTACGAGTACTTTATCTACTCAAACTGTTAAGAGGGAACCCAAATGGAAGGAAATTTTCAGAATGGGGGAGCCGGACAAGTACACTGTAGGCATTGGTGTAATAGAGTTAGAGGATGTCATACCTACGCCTATTGTTTAGATTGCGATATATATACTGGCAAGGATAGTGACAAAGTACAAACTGATCTCGGTGGCAAAGTTGTTCGACAATTTTGCATGGATTTGAAATCGAAAAATCACGAAGTCTTTATTGATAATTGTTTTAATAGCTATGCCCTGTAAGAATACTGGTACGAAGATAACATATTTGCTCGTAGAACTGTAAATTCAAATCGTAAATATTTACCTAAACTAAAAGAAGACGAAGCTCAAAAAAGGGGAGAACGCGAATACAGGGTCGCCTTTCTAAAGTGGAAAGACAAAAGATCAGTTTTCATGCTTACAAACTACATAGATCCGAGAAAGACTGGTATTGTTACTCGCAGGGAACACAATAGAGCCAAAAATGAAATAGCTTATCCTGACGCTATGATGCAATATAACAGTTCCATGAACAATGTGGTCAAAATCGACCAGCTAAAAAGCACTTATGCTATAGACCGAAAATCACGTAAATCACGAATATAAACTCCTACATTGTGTATATGGAACTCCAGAAAAAACATAATCCAGAACTGGATCAGTTCAATAAAAATGTTCAAAGAAGTGTTTACTAAGGCATTTTGGCACCAGCTCAGGTGAAGAGCTCTCCATTATGCTCTAAAGGCTCCCAGAATAGCTATGAATCTTTTCCTGTACAAATAAAGCGGCACAAACCAGCAGTACTAACAGAATTAAGTCTGGAAGGCAGCATGCGTATTATACAGCGAACCACTTCTCGAAGATTCGCAAAATTCAGCATTAAGAAAAGTTCGATGCTTATTAGATGGCAATGTGGAACCTTTAAAGTCCCTTTTTGTATACGAAAAGATAAAACGTGTTTGTCAGATTTACATAGAAAATAAATTTGCTTGTATATTATACTAAACTTTTCTTAATGATTTGTTATACAAACAGCCTTGGTGGTTAGTATAATAACCACCCTAATTTGTAAAAGCCCAAGCGGTTTTTTCTTTTTTTTACATGTTTTTTTATAATAAATAAACGTTAATTAACCTAAAAATGCAATTGTTTTTATTTTGAAGTTTAATATAAGAAAGCGTGGCTGAAAGAGTTAAAAGATATATTATGTAATTTAGAAATATTTATACGTACTAATATCTTCAAGATATTGATTATTCGAAAAAGCAGACCGAGACAAAACTAATATTTATTCGAACAATACAAAATAAGATGCAGTATTTGTATTTGTCGAGCAATGAAACATTTTCTCCTTATCCTTCATGTATAGTTTTAAGTTCTTGTTTATACTACGTAAACTAAGATTCTTCGAACGTACTTGAAAGGAGTTCACATTCAGTGCACTCCACCTTTTGTATGTCTTCTTTCAGAGGTTGGTTTTCTTTCAAGTAACCTCATTTCTTTTGCCAGTTCTCAAGGCGCTTTCTGCCATTGAAAATCCTTTCGAAAGCAAGTATTAAGATGAAATTATTTTAAAGTATGTATGGGCAATGGGATAATTTTTTTTTTGTAGATTTGCTTCGCAATTTGTAGAATACTTTATACGTCTTCAAGAATAATGAAGCTGTATGTAAGTTAGAATGAATTAAGGTCACTCGAGTGGCACTATCACGTCACTGGAAATTTCGTTTGTGTATTTTCTTAAATAAATTACAGATTTTATGTTTTAGAAGTTCATTTTGCTTTTATTTTGCAGGAAAAAAGTATGCTTTTACGCACCTGTTTATTATCATTTAATTTTTTACATTTAACTTTCCCTTAATAATGATAGGCTTTATTAGTATTCTAGGTAAGTATATACGAGGGTAGTTTGACATGTAGTGAGAATGGAAAAGAAAAACGAATTTTTTAAATACAAAATAATTTTTATTTTTCAATATATTCTCCTAAAAGAGCAATATATTTATTCCAACGGTGCTCCAATGCCCTTATGCCATCTCTAAAATGCGATTCCAGAAGGCTTGCAAAATACTCATTTACGAAGATGATAAGCTCGTCGTTAGACGAAAATTTCTTGCCAGCTAGTGCCGTTTTCAATTTTGGAAAAAGGTGGAAGTCGGAAGGGGCTGGATCCGGTGAATAAGGCGCATGCGGAACTAATTGGAAATGCAACTCGTGGATATTGGACATCGCAACTGTGCTGGTATGCGAGGGAGTGTTGTCTTGGTGAAACAGAATCTTTTTCTTTGCCATTCCTGGTCGTTTAGCACGAATCTCAACATTTAATTTTTGTAGAAGTTCTGCATAATATTGTCTGCTTATTGTGGCACCTTTCTGAAGGTAATCAATGAGAAAAATGCCCTTTGAATCCCAAAAAATTGATGCCATCACCCTGTTTGCCGATAAAGTGGTTTTCGCTTTCTTTGGAGGTGCAGAACCACGTTCTAACCATTGTATCGACTGTTGTTTAGTTTCGGGTGTACTGTAGTGTATCCAAGTTTCATCGCAAGTAACAAATCGCCTACAAAAGTCAACCGGATTCCGCTTATAAAGGTCCAAACACTCATTGGATATACGCAAACGAGTGAACTTTTGATCAGTCGTAAGCAATCGCGGCACCCATCTTGCCGAAAGCTTGGAAAGGCCCAATTCTTTCGTTAAAATGTCGCTCTTGCGTAATAATATTATGGATTTTTATAATCAGTTCCTTAGAAGTCACGATTTTGGGTGCTCCAGAGTGCGCTTCATCAACACAGCCTGTTCTACTACGTTTAAGTTCATTTACTCATCTACTTATTGTGGCAGATGATCGAGCAGATTCACCTAATGTTTCCCGTAACGCATCTTTTATTTCGGTAGCTTTCATACTCTTAATTACGAAGTATTTAATCACCGCACGATACTCTGCTTTTTCGATTTTAACAACACGACGTGTTGCTTCTTTTTCAATCAGCAGTCAAAAATAAACTAATCAACCGATTTATCTAAATATCGGAATGTAAACATATAAATAGGCAACCTAAACTACAGTGCATTTGTTTTACCAATTAGAGCGCTACCTATGTGTCATTCTCACTATTTGTCAAACTATCCTCGTATTACGTCAATAAATAGGTAGATTACATATCCATGAATGAAAAGAACATACTAAGAATTAAATTTAAAAAAACTTTAACTTGTTTAACACATCCAAAAGAAACATACTATACATATATCTAATTAAAGATATACAACCGTTGCTGCCAGGGAATAAACACAAATACAAAGAAAGGTGGTGGAGTTGCATAAATGTTAGCAAGCAGGCAGTGTACATAATTATCAATGCTAAAAAGCCGGCGTAATCTTGGCAATAAGCATTAACTTACACTTTCTGCTGCAACTGTAGTGCATAGAAAATGACACAAAACTCATATTGGATAACTTGAAAAAGAACATATCAGTTCAAATACTAGTGTCAATTTATATTTTTTGCCCTAGGACTAACGTGGAAGATTTTCTAACATCGACAAGGAGTTTGTGCGTAATTATTCATTCTTTACTTATTTTTTTCTTTAGTTATCCCTATTACTCAATATTTTTATAAACTAATAGTCATGATGTTTAAGATATGATTTTTGAACTAATTATATGAACTATTTGCTCTACGTAACACAATAATTCTCATTTACGTCTTGTTGTTTCACTTAATTTTCCCTTTTCGGTATGATTGCCCGCGATAATCGAGTTTAAAATTAATAAGAAAACAATAAACATATTAAAAGAATATAATGTAGTAGCAGCTGTAGATTTGTCCATTATGCTCTTTTGGGACATGAGGAACTAATAAACATTCTCCATTAATCTTTTATTTTGGTAATAAATCGTATCTTTTTGGTGAACGTGTTTGGCTTTTGCTATGTATTTCCTGCTCATGTTCCTTTCGGCCATTTCTGTCTTCTTTTATTCCCGTGATTTCCATTGCAAAATCCTTCCTGAAGAGCTCGCCTCTGTCTTTTCGTAAAGCACCCAATCCAGACGAATTTTTTTCTTCTTATTACTGTATCTACATATTTAACCATTCATTCCAGCATCTGTTAGTTTAAAATATCCCAAAGATACGTATTGACAAGGTCTGTAACATTGATTTAGTTTCATCTGCCATTGATCATTACTTTTATCCACATAAAAGCACTGGCCTAATGATTGAGTTGAAAACCTTTAAGTTTACTGTAACAGTAATACTGCATCCTATACTGCATCCTATACTGCATCCTATACTGCATCCTATACTGCATGACATACTTCGCTGAGCTTAATAAAGATAGTTTTATCGCAAGGGTTACGAAACCCAACGTCATCCTTGAATTAAAATTTTTTCCTACTTGATACTGCCCAAATATGTGAATTCGTTTGCAGCGTCAATACGATCATCATTTAATCTAGTGTAAGAGGCTGGATTAATGCGGAGTGGTTTGGTTTTCGTCATTTGCTAATTTTTGATCAAACCTGGGTCCAAGTGCTTGCTCGAGATATTTTTCTTAATCGAAAGAGGTAAAAAACACTTACTACGTCAGTATTTGTGTCCTGGATATGTATTTCGACAATTAAGTTGTCATCATCAGCAGAAATTAAACATGGTCGCAAACTGGCCCACGTTAAAATGAAGATCTCACAAATACTGTACCCATAGTGTTTGTGTGGTCTTCTAGATTATTCTATGTAGCTTTACCGTGGACCAATGTACGACACTGTATTTAATTTCTGTTGATGATGACAACATAGTCGTTAAAATGCATATCAAGGAGCTAAATATTAATATGGTAACGATTTTTTACCTTTTTTCATTATTTCATTAATCAGAGTACCTAAAGAAATTTACATTGTCCTATCACTTCAATGTGTAAATTTCTCAAAGGTTTGTTAAATTCTTTTGACGAACCTCTTTACAAAGTTTGTTTATATAACTGAAAATGTTCCTACAGTAAAGGAAGATATTTTTTGAATTTGAAGAACGATACGAGAATGTCAAACAATTTTTAATACATTGTTTTCATAATTTATATATTTTTTACTTGTATTATGTCGTATTAGGGGTGAATTTAGTTTTCAGAAACACTTTCGTGTACCTATTATTGAATTGGAATTGAAATATTTTATGTTTGGTAATATAAAACCTTCGGTAGCATGAAACCTGGACCTCTCGTCTATAAAATATGGCACCTAAAATTACAAAGGAAAATACTAACTGATATATTGGTTTATTTGTATAACTTCGAATTTTAAGAAAACATCATAACAACGATCTCACTACAGAAAGTTATTACCTACAATGAGGAAAGTAGTATTTCATTTCTGAAAATCTAGTACAAGTATTAGATTAATTTTGATCTCTGCAAATAATTGCCTGTGGAAGTATAGAGTATATTTATGAAACCAACTCTTTACTCAAAAGTAGTCTGATTCTGCGTGATGACGCAGAATCAGGCAACTTTATATTTACGTAATAAATTCTAATCTATAAAGGTAAAGTAACAGTGTGTGAGCGCTTGTTCAATTTACTATAACGTAAGCAGTTTTTTTATTCAAGTTCTACATTGATAGCCTGCTCTTTGCTGAACACATGCGTATTGTCAATTTTAAGAAGACATTCGCAAAAATCCATTAGCTAGATATGATTAATTCGGCTTCTCCTCTAATGACCGATTTCACTGGGAAACCTGACATAGATGATGAATATGATATTAATGATCTTAGAATAATGGTTTTGTCGTTGGCTGTGATATAGAAACCGTTAAGGAATATTTAATTTTCTTTTAGAAACAGGAGAGAATACTAAATATATGTTTATAAACAATTGACTACTTTCGTTAAATATAGTAGGCTTACTTTATATTTTCAAAATTTTTTTGGTTTAATAGTTTATTCAATTCTTTTACTTAAGCAGTTCTTAAAAAAAAGTATCTTATTTTTCTGCGAATAGTTTCTTCGAATTTCAAAAGGTGATTGTAACTATGTATGATATTAAGTGGGTATTTTAAAAATAACAAAACGGTTCTCTAGCAATTTCAGGAAAAAAATAATTAAATCGACAAAGTTTTAGTTATACGTTTCATTTGATAAATTTTTAAATAAACACATTAAATAAATTTATGAACATAGTTCCAGGTTTGCCTCTATAATATCGTAAAATACATTATTATATTTATGATATTTGGTTTCATGCAATATTTATTTTGCAAGCAATATGTATCTGGTATTATTTCAATTAAATGCTCATAATAGCACAGAGGATAAGAAATGAATGAAAAATATTCTCTTTTTAATTTGGTATGTAGACTTCCGCCGTCGTGGTCCATATTAATGTGCTTCTAGGCTTTCGGGCTGGAACCGCATCACTGGTATAACTGCCAACGTTTCGTACCCAGTCGTATGGGACATCTTCAGGGCTCAACTATTGCTAGTGTCTGTTGCACTGAAACAGTTTCAGTGCGACAGTGCTAATTTTCGTCGATAGCCAGTATCTGATAGCTTTATGAGTCGTCCTCTCATGTACTCTTTAACCTAATTTAAGGGTACACCTACCACCACTATATCTCATCTCACATTGCTGTATTACAGCACTACTCCACGCTGCCAACCAGGATTAGGAGTACGTCATTAAACTAGGCTGCACGAAAGAGACCTTCATATAGTCTGCAGACTTTGGACTGAGAAAGCAGAAACAAAAACATTTACTTTGTCCTGTGAGGCTTTGGATTATAAAATTGTATTTAGATAACAGAAATAGGAACTAGAATTTTGCAGAGCACGTTGTGCTATAGACTTGTAAAATTTGTTATAGAATACTAGAATATAGGAATGAGTACAGTAAGCCACAACAATGGGGGAAAGAATAATTCTATTATTGATGAGATTCTAATGAAGACACGTTTCGAATATAAATTGATCATTGGTCAACCTGCAATCAACATATTATTCTCCTATAGGTTGTCATATCTTTGAGGTACAGCGAAACTGGTCAAAAGAACTGTATTTCCATCTCACATATCGAAATAAAACTGTTCAAGAGAAGAAAATGTATAGCGGTTCGTACTTATATTCCTCAGCGAACAACTACGTTGGTACAATATGTACATACATATATGATTAACGCTTTTCATTCTCTCGGATAGTTTTACTTCGGTTTGTAAGATGGAAGTATAATTCTTTTGACCGCTTTTACTGTATTGCAAGGGTACGATAACGCACAATAGAATAATTCGTTAATGAGGTAACAGGTTGACTGATGAGAATCGTATATACGAAACTCCTCTCAATTAGGATATCATCAATAATCGAATTATTCTTTTCCCATTCATTGACTTTTTGCCGTGTTTAGAGTGCTTGTTTATATACATACGTATTGTAGCGACGTCGTCGTTCAGAGAGAGGGATAGGCACTGACTACTATACTTTTCTTTCTCTCGGTGGGTTTTAGTCTGTTTCGTGAGATTAAGGTAAAGTTATTTCTACCAAGCCATAATAGATTGAACAGCTGACAATATAAAATTCTTGACGAAACAAAAGCTCTTCTTCGAATAATATTTCGAGAATGTTTTAGAATTCGTTGCACTATTTTTTCAGATAACGATATTTTGGCATTGATTCTAATTTTATATATAGCTTTTGTGGCTAATATTGGGAATTTACTTTTCCATTCTTTAGTTATCGCCAATGTCGTTACAAGTAATACACTATACATGCAAAAATTGTCTTAATATATTGTACATATGTATTTGTCTATACGCAGCCGTGTTAAACAACAAAGCTGGTGAGTTCAGTGTTCAGTTGAATCTTGCGTCCTGATTTATAAAGGGTTTGTTATGGATGTCTTTTTTTTCGGAACATGTTTCTATTATTCTACTAATATTATTAGTAAAAATTACAAAATTTGCAGTAGATATTTTTGAGAAGAGTTACATTCTACAATAGCAAAATATATATAGACATAAAATAGCTAACATCCCATAGCTAAGGTCCGTTTCCTAGAAACTCTAGGTCATTAACTCGAAGTGAATGTTTAACTTCGGTTTTATTTGATTCCATCTATCTTTTGACTCCTTTTGTCAGCTATTAACATTTGCCTTTCGTAGGTGTTTTACTAATAATTTTAATCTAAATCTATCTCTTTTTTCCTTCCACATGCTTCTGGACTAGAAGTAACTGAACTTTTTTCTCTTGCCCTCCATATATGTATGTCCCAAATACTCTATTTTCTGCCACTAAATTTATCTTCTGCTATTTTTACTAGGCCTATTATTGTTTTTTGTTATTCATTCGGATACTGCCAAATTTTCTTTCATCTTTTGTGGTAATTGTTCGTGTATCTTTTGAATACATTATTAAAGGTCATAGTGTTACATATGTCTGTTTTATTTTCCTTCGAATGATTTTTGTTCTTTAAAACTTTCGAATAGTATTAGGTGCGCAAATAAGTTCCCGCTGTTTTTTTGATGAAAATGCAACTTTATTGTGAAAAAATGTTTACAAATGAATCATCCAAAATATTATCCATCGCTAGCGACTACTTTTTCCCATCTTTCTGGCAGAGCTCGAATACCGTCACGGTACAAGTGTTCGTCTTTTGAGGCTATCCACGAATCAAGCCATTTTGAGATGTCCTCATATGAGCGGAACTGCTGATTAGCCAGACCATGTGCCATCGAACGGAACAAGTAATAATCGGACGGCGAAATATCTGGAGAATATGGCGGGTGGGGTAGGACCTCCCATTTGAGCGTTTCTAAGTAGGTTTTAATGGGTTTGGCAACGTGAGGCCGAGCATTGTCATGCTATAGAATCACTTTTTCGTGCCTCTGCTCGTATTGTGGCCGCTTTTCGCGTAGTACTCGGCTTAATCGCATCAATCGAGTCCGATACCGTTCTCAAGTAATGGTTTCGTTCGGTTTCAACAGCTCATAATAAATAACACCGCCCTGGTCCCACCAAATGCACAGCAAAACCTTCTCAGCGTGAATATTCGGCCGAACCGACGACGTAGAAGCATGACTGGGTAGTCCCTATGATTTTGTTCTCTTTGGGTTGCTGTAATGAATTCATTTTTCATCACCCGTAACGATTCGATGAAAAAACCCTTCCTTTTTGCCGCTGGAGCAGTTGTTCACAGGCGAAAAAACGACGCTCGACGTTTCTTGGCTTCAAATCATAAGGAACCCAAGCTGCTTGTTTTTGAATCATTCCCAACGCTTGCAATCCCTGGGGAATGGCTTCTAATGCTGAAGCAAGCTCTTTTTGCGTTTGGTACAGATCCTCATCGAGCAATGCCTCCCATTCAGCGTCTTCGATGGTTTTTGGTCTTCCTTCACGCGAGCGGTCGTCAACCTCGAAATCACAGTCTTTGAAGCACCGGAACCAATCACGGCACGTTGTTTCACTTAGAGTAGCATCTCCGTAAACTTTTTTGAGTTCTAGATGCGCTTCAGCCGCCGTTTTCTTCGAATGAAAGAAGAAAAGCAACACTTCCCGCAAATGACGATTATTTGGCACAAAATCAGACATTTTCACACAACCAAAAGTATATGACGCAAAAACAAAAACACTAATGTGTCAAAGCGGTTTGTTTACCATATGTCTAAGCTTGGTTCATGACGTTTTGGTTATGTCACAATCGACCAGCACTTACTACTGGAGTCATGTCTTGAAACACAGCGAGAACTTAGTTGCCCACCTAATCATGAAGGCTCGTTTTTTTGTAATAATTTTTTTAGTCTTGAATTCTGTTTCTATTAGTACTTAATATCATGATGCTTAAGTACCTTTTCAAATCTCCAATCTCATACTTTGTTAAATTGATTTTCCTTACCTCTTTTCCAACGTTCATTACTTCGATTTTGCTTTCATTGATTTTTTTATCTTAATTTCTCTCTTTTTCTTTATTTCTTAGAGAATTTTCACCACTATTTCTTTTGATTTTGTTTTTAGATTTCTTTCAATTACTTCCGACTTGAAAATATAAATAAGAAAGTTTAAAAACCTCATAACTTCTGATTGAACACGTCTAAAAGATTTTTACATTACACTACTTCCGCTTTAAACTTCGTATCTATTCGAATTAATTACGCAAAAAGTTTAGGTCTTTCACTGGAAGTTTCTTTTAAAATTAAACAAAAATGTTTTGTAACACATTTCCGAAAGTAGTTGTTTATGTAGTTTAACCGTGAAGTATCGAAAGTAGAATTTAACGTAGCAGTAATTAATTTAACGGCGAAGTTCTTATTTAGTTCGATAAAAGTTTTGCTTCTCCTGCTTCTAATAATGAAATTTTCCAATGAACGTAATTCGGTCTAGATGTTTCCTTTAATGTAGTTGCAGAAAGTGGGAAAATTTTGAATGTCTTCAGTAACTTAAACGCGAAAATTAATGTGAAGATTAAATGAATGCGTTTAACTTATCGACTTTATTTGTGAAGCACAGATATAGACTAAGTTCTTTAGATAAACCTGTCTCTATCCCCTCAAACTTTGTTAAAGTTTTCGAACAGGTGCTACATGCATTTATACAATATATTCTAATGCTCTAATGCTAGGTCACACTTGTTATCAAATCAACTCGGCTTAATTCTTTTATTGTACATTGTAATGGATATCGCTCCAAGGGGTTTGTTGCCATGTTTGGCGTCTTCCGGAGTTACAGCTGGTTTAGTTTATCCTTTCTAAAAAGTGTTTCAAATTTCGCGGTTTCTTGAAAGAATAAATACACATAATTTGCATTCACTTTCAAAAACTTTTTATTGGTAATTGAAGTATCAATTATGACATTTATATGCGAAAAATAATATCTGCCAAATGGCCTACTCTTGCAGCTCCACAGACGTCCACTCTTTTGTTAAAATTTTCAATGACATTTTGACATAATTGTGGCTCTATCTCATCAGTGGCGCGAATAATTTCATCTTTCAAAGCAGGAATTGATTGCGCAAAGAAAATAGTCTAACGGTGTCAAATCACATGATCTTGCTGGCCAATTACCATCACAGTTTTTTAAGATTACACGTCCAGGATATTTTTCTCTCAATAAATCAATTTATTCTTGAGTGAGGTGTAGCGCCATCCTATTGAAACCACATATCTTCTAGATCAATATTCATTAATTCAGGCCACAAACATTCGGTTATCATCCGACGATATCGATCACCATTGACAGTTACAGCTTCACCAGCAGCATTTTCAAAGAAGTAAGGTCAAATTACACCACCTGACCATAATGCTCACCAAAGAGTAACTCGTTTGGGATGCATAAGGTTCTCATGAATATGATAATTTTGATGGAGCCTGTGGTTGATTTACTTAATCACTGAAGATTGAAATATAATTCCTTGCCACATTAATTTTCGAATTCTGTATACGTATTTCGACAACTAAGTTATTTATCATCATCAGCAGATAATTAAAAAGTGTCGCATCTGGTAAATCACGGCGAAAAACACCCGTACGAAAACAAACTCCATACGATCCGTGCTGTTGAGAACCAAAATGTACACTGTGTACATTTTGGTTCTTAATGTATTTCCTTGAAATATACCCTGCTTAATTGTTACTTCTGTTGTTTTCACTGTATCTAATTCTAAGCTAATGTGTAGGGATATTCCAGAGCCTGGAATGCGGTATAGTGTTAAATGCCTTCTGATGATCAATATAGTCGTCAAAGAGATTTCTATTTTTTAGTCGTGCTTGTTTAGTGGTAGCCTGATCAATAATTATTTGATCTTTACATTCTTTTGAAGTTTTTTTGCAATTCTTTTTGTCGTCACATAATGTTTTAATACCCGTAAGTTCTTCTATTCTTGATGATACCATGGATGGGATAACCTATATCTGACAATGGGGCAGGTTATAAGACGATAACTTACAGGATTTTTGTTTAATATGTTATTGGCTTAAATTGGTCAAGGCTTCAGTGAAAGAACTGGTAGTTCTGTTGAATTTTATAATATTGTAGTCATAAGCTAAGGATACTCGTCAATATTTTATAGCAAAATTATACAAATTGTCAATTACAGATGATTTGCAGATAGGAAGTCTTTGTAGTTTTTGTTAGAATATCTTGTTTTGTTATAATTAATTGACTTATAGAAATACATTTGTAAGCTAGTTTTATTTATTTCTCTATCAAATTTACATTTTAAGGCATACATACGTTAACCGATCATGTATTCTTCCAGAACATTTCTATTTCTGTTCAGCAGGTGGTAGTGTAATCTTTGTATTTGTTGTTATTATTATAAATAAACAATGTTGGATACAGTACAAGTAACGAAAATGTCTATAAGAAAGAGCCCCTTTCGATGAGTTTCTTCTTGAATTTTTAATAAAATATCCTTCTGTTTCCGACGTATATTTTTCTCATAAGAATTTTATACTGACGCTCTCCATATATACATATGACTAAAAATCGTATACCCACAAAGAAATTTCGATCGACATCAAATCAAATCTCTATAGTCTTAGGATGATATATATGGGGAATAAAGTTTAATACGATATTATTCGATATTATTGCATTGGGAAATTTCCCAAAATCCTACCGTCCTTATCGTAATCTACGTGAGATTTATGCAAAGCCACCCGTTAAAGTTTCTGGTATTTGGGAATTCATCAAAGTGTATTGTTTGCAAATGAGTTAAATCTCATATTATAATCATATTTCATAATATAGGATTTCACCTGATATTATACCTTAATTACTAGTTACAGATACTAATGCTGTTGGTTTCACCAAAATAAAGTTATTAGATATTTCATCTTTTTCTCTCTACGTTTCCCTTCTTTCCATATTCTCTTTACATGTTCTACGAATTTAGATGGCACTAATTAAAACTTAAGAAGTAATTACCATAATAATTAAATATGTGAACGGAAAAACCATGCGAAAATGACATATTATACAGCTATTTTAGTTCTAATTAACGAGAAGTAATACAAAATCCAAGAAAGTCACAAGTGCTCGATTCATGAAAAATTTTATTATATTGGGTTGGCAACTAAGTACTTTCGGTCTTGTAGTATAAAATAAAACACTTTTTTTTTAAACAAAGAATAGTTTTTAATCAATTATATATTTTCCATTTTGCTCAATGACCTTTTGCCATCTATGCTTCAGCTGCATGATTCCGCGCTCATAAAATTTCTGGTCCTTATCAGCAAAAAAACTGAACCAGGTGCGAGTGAAGGTCATCGTCATTTGTGAAAGTTTTACCATTCAAAGAATTCTGCAAACTTCGAAATAAATGGTAATAAGATGGTACTAGATCAGGGCTGTATGGGGGATGTGGCATCTCTTCCCAGCCAAGCTCCAATAGTTTCCCACGAGTTGTCAAAGATGTGTGAGGCCTTGCATTATCTTGGTGGAAAACTACACCTTTCCGATTTGACAATTCTGGCCGTTTTTCTTTGATTGCTTCATCCAGTTTTATTAATTGTTGACAGTAAATATCAGAATTAATCGTTTGGTTCCTTGGAAGCAGCTCAAAAACACAACACCTTTGTAATCCCACCAAACTGACAGCATGATCTTTTTTGGATGCAATTCAGCTTTCGATGTGGTTTGAGCTGGTTTACCGTGTTTGCTCCATGATCGTTTTCGAACTATGTTACTGTACAAGACCCATTTTTCATCACCAGTGATGTTTCTTTTTAAGAAAGGGTCGGTTTCATTTCGTCTAAGGTGCATATCGCAAAAGTTGATTCTTTGTGTTAAATGAATTTCTTTCAATTTGTGAGGTACCCAAATATCAAGCTTCTTAACTAGCTCAAGACATTTTAAATGTTTTTCAATTGTTGTGTGCGATACATGTAGCTTCTACGCAACCTCTCGAACAGTTATATGACGATCCTCTTCAATTATGACTTTGATTTGGTCATCATCCACTTCAGTAGGCCGACCAGAGCGTTGCTCATCTTTAAGGGAAAAATCTCCAGAACGGAATTTTTTATACCAATTCTGACACGTGCGCTCTGTTAATCAATTAGCACCATAAACTTCACATATCTTTTTGTGAGCCGCAGCAGCTTTCTTTCCTTTACGGAAATAAAATAGTAAAATATGTCGAAAATGCTCGTTTCTGCACTCCATTTAAAATTAACCCACAACTAATAGCTTTTATAAAAATCACGCACTACTTGCTTCTGAAGTTACGTCAAGTGACTAGTATCACGCGACAAACGGTAAAGTACAGCAATAACGTACGTTATACAAAAAATAAAACAACGCACTCTATCAGTAAAAACAGAAAGTACTTAGTTGCCAACCCAATATCTTACAAGTAAATTGTCAAGGCGATATGAGAACTACTCCTAGATTTGTAGTATCATATCACTCTCCATTGAGATAACTGCTGTTGTTAGTAGATATTTAAAGTCATTCGAGCTATTATGTAATGGCGCTACATAAGCTTCATTTACATAAACCCATAAGAAAAAATTGCATACAGGGAAGTCTGATGATGTCACATCCCAAGCTCAAAGAGCAAGATCTTGGGCCGTTTTCCAACAAATCCATCCTTAAACAATATTTCATTCAAAAATTTTTCTTAAATGAAGAGATGAGTCGAAGACAGACAACATAAGCAATGGATACGCGTTTGTTGGTCTTGAAAGGAGGAACACAATGTTACAATTATGAATTGCGTTCTCATTCATTGGAGGGAAATTCACTTCCAAGTAATTGGGCGATGAAAAAGATCAATATTGTGGTTATTATCTATGGTTAGAAAGAAAAACGAACAAATATTGGAAAATTATAGCCAATAATAGTCATTTTCTTCTAACTCTCGATTTCTCTAAATATATTTGCTCAATGATATAGAATATCAAGAAAGAGTGGAAATTTTTTGACCAAACTTAGCAGAAATGTATTACTATTCAAAGATAATAATTGAATATACTTCCAAAGAATAAGAACAAAAGATGAACACAATTTAATGTTATTTTTTTATTAATAATGTGTTGGGCCGCCTCTATTAGTATCACATTTCCTCACTCTGCATAGTGTTGATACCAGCAGGTGGTGGTTGTCCTCTTGGAGTATGGTGTCCCAAGAAACTTGCCGTTCATGCTGGAGAGCTTCTGCTGTTTTCAGAGGATTCCCTAAGTTTATCAGTTTTTTTCTCCATAATATTCTACACGTGTTCGATTGGCGAGAGGTTGAGAGATCTGGGTGTCTATAGCATGGTATTTACATGGGCCTCTTCGAACCAATTTGGAAAAGTTCTTGCTACCTGGAGACTCGAAGTATTCTGATGGAAATGTCTTCGAGCTGCCGAAGATATGGACCACATATAAACACTAATTGAGACCAACTATCATATGCTGTAGCACTTTATACCATTTGAGTTGCACGTTCTTCCATGTTTCTAACAACAATTCCGTGGGTTTCCGCATACTCTTTATCGCCTGCAGAGCAAACAGATTGTCCGTAAACAATGTTGCCTGCCCTATTTTCATTTCCTTGCAATATTTCATTGCTGCGTTATGACTACCAGTTCCGCCTGGTAACTGTCGCAAATATCGGCTAGCTTGATATCTTTATTATGAATCTCCTCGTCGCCCGCATATATAACGAAAGCCGTGCCCGTGCCTTCTTCGCTCCTTGATCCATCGGTATAGATATTTATTCTAGTCTTTTCCAGCACATCTTCGTCCTGCGAGAAATCGACCGTGCCCATTTCCGCAGGATGTATCTCCGTTGTTATTCGTTCGCTGCTCTCAACATCCTGTGGGTCAATGTCCAATCCTGCATTGTTCGAATTTTTGCTTGTTCAGTCTAACCGCGTCTCTTCTTCTGGCGAGTTCTCTTGCTCATATATAGCACTTCATATCATAACTCTCACGTCTCAGTGTACTCATCCTTAAACAGAAACTTGAATATTGCGACGTTCAACAAATTTTCACCTAACTTTCATACAGCCGTCAAGTATCCCTATGCAAACGCGAGAGTCATCACTGAACACAACCCTATGCGACTGCTAGTTTCAATGCAATCGCAATCTATACCACTTTAAACGTTGCTGCCCGTGTTGAGCCGTAAATGATAACACAAGATGCGATGGAAAGGTTTGCAAGTCGAAATCTCTGATTCGGCAATAAACGGTTCGGCGGGGGAACGATTTTCATTATCGAACCATAGGTCAGCAATTTATCTAGAACTGGGGAATCGGACTTTGACTACCATTGGACGGAGGTGGCTATTCTTCATCTCAGTAGTTCTTTTTCAACTCCCGGTTCCTCTTCGGCGTTTTTTCTGGCTCTCCTTAGTTCATGACTAATAACAGTGCATGATGGTGAATTACTTCCGGTTAAGCCGATTTGTAGTTTCCCTGAATGTGAAACCATCTTCGCTCAATCCAATAATTCGACTTCTCGAATTCGGTCAACTGGCGGTAATTTCCATGTTGTCGCATTCTAGGCATAATCAAGTTCTAAAATAGGTTAAATCAAATTTCGCAAGACATAGGTCCGATATTAATATCGGACCTATGTTAGAAAAGTGAAGTGTCAGGTTGATTGTTAGATGACCACTTGCTTCATCGCAACAAAATTGTAATCAATTACCTTCGATTACTTACGCCTTTCTGAAAAGTTTATTCAAAAAATAGGCACTTTTCTTGGTGTTGCAGTTTCTATCTCATATAACATATCGGAAATCCGACGCTCTTACCACGGCATAACACTTTATTTCTTGTAGTACACATTAGTTAGTACGATAAAAAATAGATTGTGTAATGTCAGTTGCAAGGGACAAACTAATATTTTAATATATGTATTTCGAACTATGTATATGGAACATCTATTTTCGTGTTCATAATATGTAGTATAACGCAGCTATCATCTTTAAATAATAGAAATGTAAACCTGCACAGCAGGTGTTCGCTTTTGAGTGACGTGTACATTTGCTTTTGGCATTTATATACATTAAATCGTGTATAGCAGTAGAGATTTGCGTATATTATAACACGTTTTCTTTCTATCAATACACTTATGTCATAATTAATATTTCTAAATAATAGTTGCTGTTATTTATACCTGCAACTTCATGTAAAGAACATGATTGATTAGTTATGCGAAAGGAGAAATTATTCTGAGAATTTAATATTTATAAAACTTTCTTAATGAAACTATCCATTGTTTCATATTCTTAGCCAGCACTCAATATTTTCCTTCCCTTTATTGAATTTTACTATTGTTACATTAGTGTTGATGGTTTTCTCAGTTAGCACACTATATGTAGCAACTGGGTAGCCTTGTAGTTCATTTTCTTCCCCTACCATTTTAAACTCTTTATGTTGTTAAAGATAAGTATATCTTGCATAAATTGTTCTTTGAAAAATAGAATATGGCCAAGTGAATACAAAAACTTTATTATCCCATATTTTCATCTTCTTAGATCTTTTTCCACATTTTACGTGTATGATTTTGTACTTTTTTCTCCATTGTTTCCTATTTTCCGCTAGCTTTCGTATTCTATCCCATGTCAACTCCTTTTCTCTCTGGTTATTTTCTAATCCAATCGATCCATGTTGTACTTCGTTTCCTCTCTTACATCTTCACGTCACCCGCGTTGCAAACACTGTTCTAATAAATATATTCTTCGATGTTCGACACGCATGCTGACTATTTAAGATGTTCTTCTATGATTCTTTGGCTAATAGACTCGATTTGTAGGTTTTGTCTGTATATATCATTTCATACTTTATCTCCCCAGCTTTTCTTTTTTGCCAGAAATCTCATTTCCTTTGTGTTAGTTTCAGATTTTTGTTTTTCTATTAGTGACCATGACTTTCTACTCTATAAGACTGTCGGTCTGACCATTTCTTCCATAATTTCGTCTTTTAACTTTCTCAGTACTTTTAATCTGGTACGTAGACATCCGCGGTCGGGAAATATATTTCTTCTGGGCTTCCGCGCTGGAACTGCGTCATTGGTATAACTGCTACTGTTTGTTGCACTGAAACAGTTTCAGTGCAGTAGTTGAGCCCTGAAGATGTCCCATACGAGTGGGTACGAAACGTCGGCAGTTATACCAGTGACGCGGTTCGAGTCCGGAAGCCCAGAAGAAGATTAGTACCTTTCTTTTTCTTAGAAATGCCATATTCATCATATCGTATATATTTCCCGCCCTTTTCAATCTCGCATAGATTTTTCTGTTCAATTGCTCATTTTCTTTAATAATTACTCCTAAATCTTTAAAATGCGCAACTTAGTCTATGTTCCGTTCAAGATCATTTCATGTTTTTTCTTCTTGTTTGAAATTATTATTAATTTCGTTTCCCTTATGTTAATTATTATGTATATCCTCTTCAAATCTTCCTCTAGTAGTGCAAGATTATTTTAAAAATTCACTTCCGAATAAGGGTTATGTGTTAAATTTCCATTCCTTCGGATCCTTGTAAGGTAGAGTTTATAGTAATAGACTTCAAAACAGTGAAGACCTACAGGCAGTAATTCAGAATGAAATTGACAACTTTAGTCCGAAAACACAACAGAATGTTCCTGAAAATTTAAAAGATTACATATCTGCTAAATGTAAATGCTGGACATCTACTTGCAAAATGTGTGTATAAATTTGTTAATTTCATTTTTTCTAAATATTTTATATGCTAGGTATAAATAAAATCAACTACAAATAGTAGAGATTTAATATAAATATAGTACACCACAATCTAGGACAGCCGTCGATAACGCCACTGACGGATCTTAAATAGTTTGCAGTTCGGAGTTGAAACAAAATCGTTAGCACACTTGAAAAATTGATTTTAAATTCAAAAGTGTGCTAACGATATATTTTCGATCGTATATATATATTTATATAGTTTATATTATTACGTTAATTTCCCTATATATATATATATTACGCTTGATGACAATGAAGATATACATATTTTCACGGATTGGTTCCAAGCCGAGTATAAGTTGTTGCCTGAGAAGGAGCGTTCTGTCAGGAGAAAACTTCTTCGTATATATTTATATATACATACATATATACAATATATATATATATATATATATATATATATATATATAGGCTGATTCATTTTCGATTCTCACCATAGGGATCTTGCTTATTACTGGAGATAGGTAGCGGATAGGTTTAAATTTGTTATGGACCCAAAAAGAAATTTTGCTGTACCAAATGGATTTCGTCTTTTTTACTGAAACCCAACAACTTAATATATTCTCAATTTTAATGCCTTTATTAGGAATTTCAGATGTAAAACTGGTTCTCTCTCTGAAGCGTATTTGACATTTTTATACATTTTGTTTCTTTTAGGACATCATCAAACTTTCTATTACAAACGCTATATTAGATTTTAATATTAGAAAGATATACTTTTTTGACTTTCTGACTTCGTTCATTTTCGAAGAATTAATTTTCATATGCGAAAACGAAACTTACGACCATGGTGTTCGTGGAATTCCAAAGTGATTTAAACTGAGATTCTTCATTCTTCGAATAGAACTTGGAATGACCAAGACAATAATTCATCGCAGTGCCATATCGGTTGTCGAATGGCGAAAAATTGTACCCAACTGCATGTTGCGCTAACTATTACAGAAGTTAAAATTAATATAAACGAAATCGCCTTTTTTGTTTTAAGAAAAGAATCACGAATGCCATTTGCCACAGGTCCATTTTCTTTTGCGACCTATAACAAGCATAAAGTGCCAAGTCTAACCCTACCTGCTGTCTCCAATAATGAGCGAGATCTCCCTAGTAAGGGCCGAAAATAAACAAGTCTGTAAATGTTCTTTCACTTCGTTAAGAAACATAGGATGTTCAGGAAGCATTTCGAACGATTTTTATTATTTTACATGTTTTCTAGAGTTTCTACGTTTATTCTGTTTCTCTCCGCAAGTTGATGTGTGGTTTTTCTCTATTTCTGTATGCCTCTGTATTCTACTTCAGTACGTATCTTGTTACGTCTTCACTGTTTTCCCTTAAGTATAACCTACTCACTCTTAAAATTCAGTAAATTATTTATTTACAAATATTTGCATTGTATTTAAAACTGCTTGTGTTGGGGATCAGACGTCGCTGCCATATATAATAAAAATACTTTTACATTACTATTCAATTATTATTAATATTTTGCGTTCCCTTTGTCACCAATTTTGTATTTGTTCTAAAAATATTTAGAGTAGAATTAAATTTCATCAAAGTTTTAGTGCTTTGTAGTAATTCCTGTCACGTAGTTACCTTTACTATTTAAATACAAATAAACACAATAAACTTATTTAATAACGTTCGAGTGGAATACAACTTTATTACGGTAGCAAGTACTGTAGGAGAATGAAAACAAACACGCTTACAAAATTTTAACAGCTATGTATATTTTAATTAAAACATTAGCAGCGTGTATATTAGGATTATTGCCTTAAATGAATTACAGTTAGAACAAGTAAATGCTTTGTACAAAACAACGATAAGTTATTTTGCATATACATGTGCATACATATACATTATTATACAAAAATGTTTTACAAATATGATAATATAATAATATTAGGTGCGCAACTAAGTTTTCGCTGTTTTCCAAGAGATGGCTCCAGTAGTAAGTGCTGGTCAATTGTGACATAACTAAAACGTCATGAACCAAGCTTAGACATATGGTAAACAAACCGCTTTGACACATTAGTGATTTTGTTTTTGCGTCATATACTTTTGGTTGTGTGAAAATGTCTGATTTTGTGCCAAATAATCGTCGTTTGCAGGAAATGTTGCTTTTCTTCTTTCATTCGAAGAAAACGGCGGCTGAAGCGCATCGAGAACTTCAAAAAGTTTACAGAGATGCTGCTCTAAGTGAAACAACGTGTCATGATTGGCTCCGTCGCTTCAAAGACGGTGATTTCGATGTTGACGACCGTCCGCGTGAAGGAAGACCAAAAACCTTGGAAGACGCTGAATTGGAGGCATTGCTCGATGAGGATCCGTGCCAAACGTAAAAAGAGCTTGCTTTAGCATTAGAAGTTACCCGTCAAGCCATTTTCCAGCGATTGCATGCCTTGGGAATGATTCAAAAATCATAAGGAACTTGGGTTCCTTATGATTTGAAGCCAAGAGACGTTGAGCGTCGTTTTTTCGCCTGCGAACAACTGCTCCAGCGGCAAAAAAGGAAGTGTTTTCTTCATCGCATCGTTATGGGTGATGAAAAATGGATTCATTACAGTAACCTAGAGAGAACAAAGTGATGGGGACTGCCCGGCCATGCTTCTACGTCGTCGGTTCGGCCGAATATTCACGCTGCGAAGGTTTTGCTGTGCATTTGGTGGGGCTAGGGCGGTATTATTTATTATGGGCTGTTGAAACCGAACGAAACCATCACTGGGGAACGGTATCGAACTCAACCGATGCGATTGAGCTGAACACTGAGCGAAAAGCGGCCACGATACGAGCAGAGGCACGAAAAAGTTATTCTACAGCATGACAACGCTCGGCCTCATGTTGCCAAACCCGTTAAAACCTACTTAGAAACGCTCAAATGGGAGGCCCTACCCCACCCGCCATATTCTCCAGATATTGCGTCGTCCGATTATTACTTGTTCCGTTCGATGGCATATTTTCTGGCTAATCAGCAGTTCCGCTCATATGAAGACATCTCAAAATGGCTTGATTCGTGGATAGCCTCAAAAGACGAACACTTCTATCGTGACGGTATGCGAGCTCTGCCAGAAAGATGGGGAAAAAGTTGTCGCTAGAGATGGGCAATATTTTGAATAGTTCATTTGTAAACATTCTTTCACAATAAAGTTGCATTTTCATTAAAAAAAAAAACAGTGAGAACTTAGTTGCGCACCTAATAATAATAATAATAATAATAAACTTTAATGATCTGAGTTTTATTTAAATTAATTCTAGAGTGAATAAATTAAATTTTTAATAAAACAAATGAATACTTACTTTCGTTTTATGTAGTTAAGTATATAATATATTTTACGGTTATTTAAAAACTCATTTAAATTACTCTTAATCTCAGTCAGATTCGTATTCCGCTTTGATGATGGTTACTTAGAAGTATGCATAAAAAGATCAATATATCCCCCGGCTATGGTATTTAATAAACCATTTTGTAATAATTTTTAAATAAACTTTAGTAGGTAATTATTTTTAAATTTTACATATTTTTTTTACATAATACATTGAATTTCTTGCATTAAATACTTGTTATTGACCGCAAAATATTAGATTTTTATAAATCTCGATGATATTTAGAACTCCTTAATAAAAGGCGCTCCAATAAGACATTCCATTTTCAATAACCCGCCATTTTAACAGTTGTCATGACAACCTGTAACTACTTGACAGATGACAAGGAAAAACTATGGCATTAATAAAAATCGAACGATATAGGCTTCAACAAACATGCTATTGCAGTGATATAATTGTTTACATATACCTACTAAGGAATGCCAATTACCGGTATCTACAAAGTCGTACCAAAAGTCAGCGACCGCTTCTTTATCTGCGTTAGATATGTCTTGGGCCGTTAGGGCAGTCTCATAAGCGGAATCATGTTGTTGGGCTATTCGATTGTCTTCGTCAACCGGATCCCCATTGTCTAGTGTGTTACCCGGTCCCAGATACTTATGATACGACAGCAAAGGCATACTGATCATAACTTATTCGCCTTCTCCCTTTTATACATTAATATTTGGTCACGCGCGGATGCGGGGAAAAGGGCGAACTGGGAACTTGTCGAAAAAAGAAGAACCCTTCTTTTTTACCCAGCGACAACTACAGCAGGAAGCTTGGTTGCGTAACCAAGGTGCCTGCTGTATATAAAAACTTCTGCAATCGAGAACACAATAGCAGGAACCTGTAGTTTCGCAAAACTAAAGCATTTTTGGGTTGTCGTGAAGCACCTTCTCAGCAATTGTGAAACTGGAGGAAAAATTCGAGTTGTTGGGACAAGTTAGTGATGTGAAGAATTGAACTCGCGCACGTCGCTCAAGAACAACTGAGAATATTGCTGTTGTAGCCCATAGTGTTGAGGAAAACCCAGGTTTTTCCATTTCTCGTCGATCTTTGGAATTGGGCATTCCACAAACGACATTACACCATATTTTGCAAAAAGACTTAGATCTTAAAGCTTTTAAAGTTCAGGTAACACAAGAACTCACGCCTACCGATTATCGACAATGTCGTATCTTTGCTGATTGGGTCCACGAAATGCATCAAACTGATCCGACATTTCATCGAAAAATCATCTTAAGCGATGAGGTCCAATTTCATGTCGGAGGCTACGTTAGCAAGCAGAATTGTTGCATTTGGACCTCGGAAAACCCAGGAATTGTTGTTGAAAAGCCTCTCCATCATCAACGTGTGACCTAACTTTTTCGGGAATGAGGCTGGAGCAACTGTTGCGGTTAATGAATTGCGCTATCGAACGATGATTAATGATTTTGTATGTCCGGAAGTGGAGGATATTAATGTGGACGACGTTTATTTTTAACAAGACGGCGCTACGTGCCGCACAAGTAACGATATCATCGCTCTCTTGCGTGAAAATTGTCCTGACCGTGTGATTTCTCGAAGAGGCGATCACAATTGGCCACCGAGATCTTGTGATTTAACACATTTAGACTTTTTTCTTCGAAGCTACGTGAAAGGTAAAGTCTATGCCAATAGCCCACAATCGATTTAATACCTCAAAGATGGAATTCGTAAAGTTATCGAGGACATACAGTCGCAAATTTGCGAACTGGTGATGGAAAATTTCATGAAAAAAATATGGTCCTGCAAGCGTAGCCGTGGCGGCCATTTGGCTGATATTGTTTCCCATTATTAGTGGCATACCATCCTCGTTACAATTAAATAAACATCCGAGGATTTCGCTTAAAAATACTCGACCTTTTTTACATATCAAAATGAAACCGCTTATTGGAAGACCCTTTATATTCAAAGAAGTTAAAGAAAGAAATTGTATTGTCTACATCTCCCTGTCTATGGACAAGTATCCAACAAGATGTTGCTTTTAGGAAGCATCATCTAAAAACAATTAGAATGATTAAGTTTTTAGACAAGTATACAATTAAAAAAAATTGTTAATTTACGAATGCTTGTGTGTTTGTAAATTTTACAATATTAAGCAAAAAAATATATTTTTAACAAATGTAAGTAATGATAAGTTTTCAAAAATAATTTTTTAAAATTTTTTTGAACAGTATGAATATGAAACGAAAATGCAAAGTCGAGTACAAATATTTAATTACGAAATACAGTAACTCAAGATGATTATTAACTGTAGAATATTGTAAGCAGGTTAGAAATAGAAATTTATTATAAAAATTTAAATTTCTTTGGTAACAGGGATGTGGACATAAAGAACAACGATAGAAAGACAATACAAACTTATTGCTCTTTAAACAAAACAAATTAAAAGTGTTTATAATGCGGTCATCAAACCAATATTAACATGCAAGTATGAAACTTGGGTAGCGTAGCAAGTCATCTGTAAATGCAGTGGAGATAAAATGAATAATAATATTGGAAATCTAAGCAGTTAGTACTAACACATTTGGATCATATAAAATGCTGCTAGTTCTCCTCTTTTCTACTGCTGAGGCTAACAACTTAGTTGGTTAAATATATTCCCAGAATTAAAAAGCAATTAGTGATATAACGTTTGTTTTTAATTTTACTTTCAAAAGTGAATTTTTGGTGTCTACTTATGTATCATGACTTTATATATTATAAAGAATAGAATGTAGATATGCAAATTAATTTGAACGCGTAGCAAGTATGGACCAAATCATATTAGGCAAAAAAAGGGACTGCGAGAGTGATAGAAGGAAGAAAAGAGGCGTAGATCAAGAATGACAGACTTGGAGAATAAGTGAGGTATGTACGTTTCAGGAGAGGTAAAACAATAAGAAAGAGTAAGAGATTGGGAAAGAATAGAAAATAGTGAAGAAAATCGCTGCAAAAAAAGGAATCTTTAAACCCCATATATGATTGATATAAGGAAATCGATACAGGAAAAGATTCAGCTTTGAAATGGACATATTTGTAACATCACAGTGAATATGTTTAAAAGAAGTTACGAATTTTAGTTACGTAGTTATAAATTTCGTTAATATCTACACAGACTTGCGTTATAAGTAAAATCGTCGTCGATAATATATTCACTTCATAATTTTTTCTCTATCGTAAGCAAATGCTTTTCGGAATGAGTACTTTGCGTGCCTCTGCGTAATTTCAATTGTCGTGAATTTGTAGAAACAACTACGAATAATAGGTTTTTTGACCGTCTAATCAGTAGATTTCATAAAAGTCGGTATCAAGTCTTACGTGCATATTTCACACTTATCATGGATATACTGAATAGTTTTATCAGATAGTTGAACATACAGGGATTCGTAGGCTATGCTATCTAAAATAACAGCAATTTTTAGAAGTAAATATTGTTTTTAAGCAAAACTGTTTGGAGATTGAACGCAATAAATCTGTTTGTCATAAAAAATAATTGTCTTTTAGTTATTATTTTTTAAAATATCGAATTGTTTGTTGAATTTTTTAATTATCTTTTAATTTAATATATACAGTAGTGTGTATAAGTCAGGGACCAGCATAGAAAATTTAGCTTTCTGTATAATTTTCAAAAAAATAACTAAAAGAAACTTTCTTATACAAAAACTGAAAAACATCTAAAATAGAGATAATAGTATTAGTATTTAACCACATTTGGGTAAACTTTTGAATAGTTTTGACAGAAATTCTTGTGTAATGTTATTCAATTCTTCCAAAAGGGTATAAAAAAAAGTGATTGGTATTTATTGACGATCTTCTGTTTCGCACGTCTTATATAATCCCACATATTTTCGGTAATATTTCAATCTAGACTTTGTGGTGGCCAAGCTAAAGCTTTGCTGCTCAACATTATTTAAATATTTTTTCCGATACGATCATAGCGATATGCGTCGTATCGCAATCGTGTCGAATATTGTAATTATTTCTAATTAGTTGTATTCTTGCTGGTATAAAATGTTGTTGTAGATTCTCTAAATATTTCATTGACGTTAATTTTCCAGTAATTTTAATCAATGGGCCAATACCTATGTTTTATTATTGTCTGTATGGGTTATGATGAATTATCGCTTCTAAAACTCTTGCTGCTGTTGCATCCAAATATTTTAAATTTGAATTCATTTGTCCAAAGTACGCGTCCATTATCCAATATGAGTGAATTCGTGCATATTTATCTCTACTTACTATTTCTTCGCAGTAATGGCTTTCTGCTTACAACACGACCTCTAAGTCCCTGTTTCATTAGATGGTGCTGAACCGTAGAGGGATGCACAGAAACTCCTATCGATCTACGAAATCTTCTGTTAATCCTTCAAATGGTTTCGTCCTATTTCGCAAGGAAGAGATTAGACAAATTTTGAATTTTGATTGGGATGACTCGGATGCTGAAGTAGCGAGCATTTTTAATAACATTTGTGAGGAAATAACGGCTGCAGATCTATATGCGGAGCTCCCACAAGAAATCGAAGCTGAATTCTTAGAGCAGGAGGAAATTGTTCCTGAGGATTCTCAGAAAGAGGCGTAGTTTCAGAAGGTTGATCTAAAGAATTTATGGTGGAAAAAAAATATAACAAAAACATATGAAAAACAATGGAATAATTCTATTGATGAAGATGTTAAAGTACTTTCCCTATTACAATACTTTAATTGTTTTTTGATGACAACATGTTCAGAAAAGTTTTGGAGGAGACTAATCTATATTCAGTGCAGAAAAGTGGAGTTTCAGTGAATACAACTCTTAAGGAAATAGAGCAAATTTCAGTTCCAAATGTTATTAAGCAATATAAGCGTTACATGGGAGGAGTTGATTTGGCAGATATGCTCTGTGAGTTATATAGGATAAATCACCGATCCCGCAAATATTATATGCGAATTTTCTTTCGGATACTGAACTCTGCAGTCACGAACAGTTGGCTTCTTTATAGGCGTCACTGTCAATTTTTAAAAATCAGCGATAAAACACTAACCCTAATACAGTTCCAAAATAATGTTACACAAGGCCTTATATATACAAACACCTTCGGCCCGAAGAAGCGTGGTCGTCCAACAGATTCTCCACAAATGTCTCCTGTAGCTCCAAAGCGTAGTACACTCTCAACTCAAGTTGAAGACGTCAGTTATGATGGTATTGCTCATTGGCCATGTTATAAACCAAAGCAGTCGCGTTGCAAACTTTGTAAAAATGGCTTTACAACTGTGTGTTGCACTAAATGCAACGTGTTTGTATATTTTACCCCTAAAAAAAAATTGTTTCAAGGAGTATCACGAAAAATAAATACTGTACCTATTTCTGAATATTATTATAAAAAATCGATGTTATTTAACGCTTTTTGTTTTATCAAATAAAGAGTAAAAAAGATTAAAAAAGCCATTGTTTTCACCTTGCAAAAAAGTTTAACTTACAACTCCCCTTATGCACCATGTTGTATATATACAACATATCTCAAAAACCATAATTTGGGCGTAAACTAATTTTTTTTCTCGTTTTTATCTTTTTCGACCCTATTGAAGTTGAAACCAAAGTTTAAAAAAATATAGCTTACATAGCGAAGATTGGTGCATGAGAGGGTTAAGCATGTAACAAAATAATCATCGATAAGGGACAGATTATACGAGTATCAACTAAGAATATTGTCCCAGAAACAGGTTTCCTTATTTATTTAAAAGTACGTCTTCAATCGCAAGAACTTTATGAGAGTAAAAGTATTTAGAATAATACTAAACATGAAAAGAAGAAACAACATAACTTGTGCACACAACTGTACGTACCTAACTCATTTCCATTTAAATTTAAAGAGCTTCCATCATAATATTTTCAACAATTTTTTTCGATGTCACCTAGTTCCGAGATTTATTAAGAAATACTTATTTAAAAAAGAAATATTACCAACAAAATCTTATACATAAAATCGCAATTTTGTATCTTAGTTTTTAATACCTCCCCCGCTTTTAACTGCATTACCACATGCAATAAATCAAAGTAAATGGTGTTGCAACATAGACAGACAGTTTTATGGATAAAGGAGACATTAGTATTATCTAATAACGCGTGGATCCAATTTCCTCGCAGCGATGGCACTTAAGGCCTTTCTCATAACATACAAAATACAAAATGTAATGGGATACTTTATTTAAAATGTTCCTTTTCTATGTCATGCTTATTTCTTGGGAGCGTTTGAGTTTTTAATGTCGCTAGCGTGGTCCCTATTGTCAAGAAAAATATATGTGCGTGTTCATGTATTACATTTTATGTTAGTTATGAAAATTTTTATTTGGAAGATGAATTGAAGAAATTACTAAAAAATTTGCAACCTGAATTTGAAATTATGTTTATCACGTATATATATTGCGATTTATATTATTGTTGCATATTTAAACTCTGGAAATGAATAATAATAATTGATTATATTCCGTCGTAAGTGCAAGATTTCGAAAATTTCTTGGATATTTTTGAATATTTTAACATACCTCTCAACATGTCACGGGTAACTTTAATATTACGCACTTCAATAATTAACTACATTAGATTTAATAATATCTGACCTTGAACCCAGCGTCATTAAATGCGAAGAACATTTGGTAAGGGAGGATGGTATACATCACTAATCTCTTACTTTTGACATAGTACTGAAAAGTTATGACTCTTTCAACTTCCCAACTAATTCTCAACAGAAAGTACATATATAACTTCTCTAAAGCAAATTGTGCTGGTCTGTATGCTATGACTGCAATCGACTGGTCATTTCTGGGTTCGTACGGGAACGTTGATAACGCATGTTCTCGTTCTTTTCAAGAATTCTATTCGTTGCTCGACGTCTACGTTCCTCTGTGTAAGAAATCAGTTAACGAATATCCAGCGTAATTCCATAGTTCAATAATTAGAAACATTAAATTAAAAGCATATTATATACACCGTTGTAAACTAAGAAACAACCTGTATTATTTGGACGAATTCAAACGAATACAATTTACGGTGAAGAGTCAGATCAAAATCGTATATAGCGCTTATTTTGCCAAAGTCGAGTCGTTAGTATTTTCAGATCCTAAAATGTTTTGGAGTTTTAACAAGAAGCATGGCTAATCGAGAATACCCAACTCAATGTATTACAATGTGGATGAACTGGATGGTCTGCAGAATATAGTTGATGAATTTGCCGATTACTTTGCAAGCGCATATATATTCGGACAGAATAACATCGGAATTTGCGTAGCTGATAACTTTCCCATTGTGAGTGTCACCTCCCTGTTAGAAAAAGATTTAATCACTGAAGGTTGATATATAACCCTTTCCCATATTAATTTTCGTATTTTGTATCGTGTTTCGGCAACTAAGTTGTCATCATTAGCAGCTAATTAATCATTTTCGCACCAGGACAACTACGGCAAAAATACCCCTACGAAAACAAATTCTGCACACGATCTGTTGAAAGCCAAAACGTACACTGTGCATAGTGTAGCTTTCAACGGTACAGATCTTGTGCAGAATTTGTTTTCGTACAGGCATTTTTTGTGTAGTTTTCCAGGTGCGACACTGTTTAATTATCTGCTAATGATAGCAACTTAGCTGTCGTAATATGTATACAGAATACGAAAATTAATGTGGAAAGGGGTTATACATCAACCTCCAGTGATAAAATTAATCAACTACAGGCTCCATCAAAATTAACTTCAGAAAAGGATGTTGACAGGAAAATAAGGAAACTAAAAATTAAAATGGGACAAAATTACATGCCTAGCTTTTTGGTTTGTACCATATCCTTTGACAATTTTATTCAACTGAACTTCAGAAACTAATACATTTCCAAGAAGCTGAGAAAACCAATCCTTCATGAATGTTAGTTAGCCACCCTTAAATTAATCTAATCGGCCAGAATATATGTCACTCTTGTTAGATACCTCTTAGTCTGAAGGAGCTACAGTGGTGGTGAAACAATTGTCTTTGTATTTACTTAGTTTGTATAAGAGAAAGTTGGAAAATATGTTTAAATCCTTCCTTTTACAGAATTGTCCATTGATCTTTTCTATATATATAGTGAGATGTGAATCTTCTTTGAATATACAGACCTGCTTTCAAATAATAATCATTTTTACTAATCAATTTTTAAAAAATTTAAAGAAATAAGCATGCGCATTAAAATATGTACCTCCATGGTCTTGCTAACATCATATTTCTTGTTTCAATTTTGTTATTTTATTTTTAGAAACTGGGCCATTAGTATGTAATACTATTTATAATTGCTTATAAAAGTGGTCTATTTACATATTCTGAACTATTTCTAACAGTATTATACAAGTAATTATAAAATATATTAACTTACTTATTGTAAAAGCAAAAAATATTTTCTTCGACTTAATATTTATTTGTAGGAGTAAATTTTCACGAAAATCAAATTCCATTTTTTCCCTAACATCTCTTCCTATATTCATATTATTGGAAATTTAAAACTACTATTTCATACGTTCGTATTTTCCGTTACCTTTATCAGAAAATGATATCCCAAGGGATGTAGATGTAGGTAAAGTTAAATAAAGAATATTTGAAATAGATATATGTGCTTAGACATCTACCTAGTTCTAATACACCTACTGCATCGAATACTCTGCATTATTCTGCAGAAGAAATTCAATATTCAGTGCAATTTCCCTATGAAAACGTATTACCCGTCAACGTAATATGATAATTTGGAAATAACATAATGTTTACACGCTTTCCTACCGTATACTTATGCAAATTGTTTACTGATATTATGTAACATCTTATAAGTATTCAAATTGTAAATACACAGCAATTCAATGCAATGCTGATACAATCGAAATCATTATTCGGTATACTTATATGTTATTATTGCATATGTGTTTACATTTAGATAAATATCAAAGGTGATAGATTGAAACCATTCGTTAGAGGTACTGGAGGTACTGTTTTATACTGCTTTATCGTTTTCTTCTTATAATTTTAGGGTAAGCACAAGGGTAAACGTTCTATTCAAAGAAAATATTTTCGTGGTGGCAAAACTTACGGTTAAACCGAAAGTCGCTGCCAACTTGCTTACTTTAAATAGAAGGACGTATCGAATATTTGAATTCTATAAGATATTTTAGAAACAGTTTTTATTAAATTTATTAATTATTAAGTAATAATTAAAATTATTAAAAGCCAAAAAATCTCGTAATTACAAATTTATTATCCTGGAAGTAATATCGATCTATATACCAATATACCCATAGATTCAGCAATAAAAATAATAGAAAAAGTCAGGAAAACCATAGAAGAACACTCACGAGTACCAAAAAATGAATTGATAGTTATACACATATTTCAATTTCAACGTCTTCGAACAGAAACAGGAAACTACCATATCACCCATTTCTGCCGTAATAGCAAACCTCGTTAAGGAGTCATTAGAGAATAAAATGCTAAATAATCCTCCCTTAAGCATACCCTTTTTCAACATATATGGTAATAATGGCGTTTTAGCAATACTAAAAGTGGGTGTTCCCTGTTAGTGTGTCATAATCTAAGCAGGTAAACAAGCTTTATTCTAAGCAGGTAAACAAGCTATAACTCATTTCTATTTCTTTCATAAAAAAATCTCAATTTTCAATAGAAAATGGAAATAATAATTACTAGAACTTCGCAGATATAACAGTAGCACACAAAGACGGCAACATTTACTCATCTTGGTACACCAAATTTATTAATTCAGATAGATACCTAAATTTCTTATGAAATATTTTCATCAAATGTGTGGACAAAGTAATTATAATTCATAACATAGGCAGGCGTTATGAATTTGACGAAAAAAATAACAACGTAAAAAACATAAATAAAATTAAAACACTACTTTCAAAAAATAACTCTCTTCCTAATTTCATAGAAAAAGAAAACAACCAAAAAGGGCCGTTCACACTTAGAAATAAAGAAAATAAAATAAAGATTATAAATATAGTAAACGCCAAGAATACCATCACAAACGACGACAAGTCAAAATTCATACCGTACGTATGTACCATACTTGTCAGAAAATCTAAATAAACTCTTTGGAAATTACATTATTAGAATAATCCACAAACCGAAGGATACAAACTAGTCGTCTTTTACCAAGACTTTACCGGCCTCCTTTTTTGGACGAGGAGAGTCCTCTTCCAGTGCTTGTTTGTTGGTTGGAGTTGGTTTGGGCAAATGTAGCCATGATTCGTCACCAATAATAATCTTGGAAAAAAACAAGTAGGTAGAACAAATAACAGAATATCTACATAAACGAATCTATTGACACAAATAGAATTAAATAGTAACAAAATAAATGCAACAGCCTTAACTAGACATGCTTTAGAGAAAACACATAAACTCGTTTTCAACAACACTGAAGTACTCGAAATAGAAGACAATTACAATAAACATAATTGAAGAAATAATATACATAAAAAGCACGATAAGCGATAGAAGAGGCTTTATCAATCTTTATGACATAATATAATTCTTAGAAAACAAATCATTTGCATCTCCCTGTCCATACGAATATTCATCAAAGTAAACTTACAAATGTATGTACTTATTCAGACTGAAAAAGTCAGTGTTGACGAAACAATTGTTATTATGTGATTTGGTACGTAGACTTCCGCGGTCGTGGTCCATGCTATCTGCTTCTGGGTTTCCGGGCTGGAACCGCGTCACTAGTATATCTGCCGACGTTTCGTACTCATTTGTATGGGACATCTTCAGGGCTGAACTACTGCACTGGAACTGGTGTAAGTCGATGGGGGACGCGTTTATATATGGATAATGGGTCATGGGTCATTGGAGCGTTACGGTTGCGGTTGGGTAGATTAGAGATGCAGGATTGCCAAGCGTTATGTAGGGGGTAGCCATCATCGCGGTTAAGGTTATTGGGTTGCTTAAAGATCTCTATAGTTTCACGGATTTTGCGACCATAGAAGTGGTTAGTGCGGGATAGGATCTTGATAGGAATTGTTATTATTTTTTAATAAAGGTATTTTGTGAAAATCAGACTACTGAGTTTTTGTATCTAATTTTTTTTATGACAATTTACTGAAAATCAAACAAAACAAACAAATATAAAGGTTGCAAGACTTTTCTATTATTTCTATAGCTATTTTATATTATTTTATTTCAATAATTGTCATGTTTTTTATTTTTTTAATACTACATGGGTTTGGCTGCTGGATAACTAAAGATTATAATATTACTTTGATTACTTTAGTAAAATAATAGGTACATATATTTGTATATTTACAAGACTATTAAATCAAGAAGTACTGTACATTTTTGTAAATTCTTTATGGAAGATGTGATAAGTTTGAATTTTCTGGTCCGTATTCTTTTGTACGTGTTTGCAATTTAGTAAAAGTTCGCTACTATAATATATTCAGAAACTCTTAACCTTAAACACGGGAGCGCGATTGTTGGCGAATAAGCATATATTCAGACTTGTAACCAATGAAATCTCAACAAGCATTGGGTGTTAATAGTAACAGATTATAGTAAATCTAGATACTTAGTTAAGTCCATTGAAAATGTGGTGGTTTACGAACGAGGATTAGAATTTATGCTATTGTGATTACTTAAAGTGCTTGTAGTAAAACTGGTTTCTAATATAAAATTTAAATATACATTTTTAAATAACAATTTTTTTATGTTTGTACATAAATTAAACAAATGTATAGTATATGCTTCTTATGGTGTGTTGTTGTAACTAATAATAATAATAAACATGTTACCTTTTCATAAACTAAGTCTTTTATTTAAAAACTAAATACACATTTCATGTGCACTTCATACATCGTCACTACTAACAAATCTAGCCTTCTTACAATTTTATATAGATATTGTATATAATCGAGAAGATTGAATTTCCAACTCTGTTTGAAATGTTAAAGCATCTGACATTGCAATTAGGACAGGGTACTGTCTATAATAACTGCTACTTGACTTTTGTGTTAGATTAGCTTATTTAGTAAGCCAGTCAAATACAAGCAAGCAAGTATCTGTTGACCGAGAACATGAATATAACAGCCGTTTCGTCTTTATTAAGACTCTTCAGGCAGCCTCAGTTGTCTTTCAAAATATATTATCAACAGGGCGATGTAAGATAATATAATAGATATATATTAGATATTATATACGTTATCTTAGATCGCCCTGTTGATAATATATTTTGAAAGAGAACTGAGGCTGCCTGAAGAGTCTTAATAAAGATGTTATCTTATATATATGATCTAGTACACAAGTTAGGTTGCAATGTCAGAAAAAACTGCATTTACATTTCAGAGACCGAGATCCAATATTCCCAATTATGTACTTATTACATACGTCATAATAGCAATATCTGTTGATTGAGAATTGAGTATACCTGTCAAGTCTTAAGACAGACGAAACGGTCGCATAATCACATTCTCGGTCAAGAGATACTTACTTGTTTGTATTTGACTGACTATCCGAATAAGCCAATCTAACGCATAAGTTATGTTGCAGTTATTATAGATATCACCCTGTCCTAACTGCAATGTCAAACAAAAGTGCTTTAATATTTTAAACAGAGATGGAGATCAAATACGCCTAATTACTTATTTATTATATATACATATTCAAATTACGGAAGTCATACAGTGTTTTATGTCTGTGTAGGTCATAGCATTTTTTACACTTCTTGATTGTGGAATGTGTAGCAATATGTTGAAAGCCACATTCAATTTCATAGTATTTATTAAAATATCTAGCAATTCATTGGCTGTAAAAGTTTACTCACTTTAGTTCGTTTGCTTGCAAAATATTTATCTTTTCAGTATCTTAAATATGAAAATATATTCTAAATGAACTATATTTGAAAATTTACTTGCATATTAATAATTAGAACTAATTATATAAAATAAACGTTGTATGAGTTCATGAGTTGCAGGCCTTGTTTTTGGGATTTAGCTTGGATCCCTTGAGAATGCTAGTTCTCGTACTCATATACCAGTTATAAGCTCTTGAAAGAGTCATATTACCAACATATCAACAAACACTTTTTATATTTCCTATTGTCTTCAATTGAAAATGCTGAACGAATCAGCATTAGCTTTTAAAGAGAACTCTCCACAGGTAATGGCAAAGATCCAACTAACGTGGTCGGCTGATAGATCAGTGGTAAATCACGCTTTAGGTCTCGGATTCGAGTCCGATGGACTATTGTTCTGATAACTTTGTCGTGGTTTCCCTTTCCCATTTAAGCGAATACTAACAGACAAAGATCTTAAGTCGCCCTACGAATACGGACGTAAAGATAACTCATGGTCTGCCAAAGCCCTCTGTAATTCATGTTAAGCATTAGGCTGATATGAAGGTATGAGTTATTATTATTAATTAGTAAGCACGTAATGTATTTATCTAACCAGCATATCCATTCTTTTTTTAATAGAAACTGTTTCTATAAAAAATTCTTTACCAGGTAGAGATTTAGATAACGTGTTCCGTTTTTTATGGAATTTTTTTGTTATTTAAGTATACTGGTGGATATTTATATCTATTTTTTTCTAAACAATTGTTAAAGTTTGAGCAAAAGTTAATTAATAATAATCAGAAATGTTTAATAAAAGTAATTAAATACCAATTAATCTTAACTTTTATTAGCACATTTGACACGCTCTCTTTGTTAAACACTTATCTTTGATTTATTATGTAAGTTAAATTTATTACAGTTCAGACAAGTATTGAATTCAGCTTCGAAAGCTACCAATAGTTACAGACCGGTAGCAGTGTGATTAAGGAAGTAATCAATCCACTGATATATTAATTTACCTTTACAACATTAATAGATAAAACGAGTTATCCTTTCTCTACGCCAGCTCCTAGCTGTATACGTTCGATATTTTGCAGAAGAATAATAAGAAAATTACATTGCGAAGTCGGAGATTCTTTTTGTAATTAATTAAGTTCAGAAATTATTCATTTATTTGTATTCCGTCGATTCGCTCCTCTACTGAAATAGGCGAAGGATATACAGAATTGTAATGATATTAGTATCCAGTGGTTTTGTTGAGAACTGAATATAGAAATGGAAAACACTTTTATTATACAATAGACTAAATATTTTACAATTTTGCCGAGAGATCGAAGTATGTTTTATGACTCAATTAAATTACTTTTTCCTCGATTGTGAATGCCAAGTTAATCAATTATGGTTAAAATAACCCCTTTCCACAATCATTTTCGTATTCTCTATACGTATTTCGACAACCAAGCTGTCATTATTATCAATCATTGTGTCATACTTGGAATCACGAAACAACTTACAGCGTCGAAAGCCAAACACACTAGTATGTATGTGTATGTTTAGTACGGACTTTGTACCGAGTTTACCATGGTTACAGGTGCGACACTGTGATTAATTATCTGCTGATGAGGGCAACTTAATTGTCGAAATCGTATACAGAATACAAAACTTTTTGTGGAAAGGGGTTGTATTAACTTTAATTGATTAATATAATCAATTACAGTCTCCCTTAAAATTTACCTCCATGAATACCAAGAATAATGAGGTTTTAATTTTTTCTTGAGATTTATGTCGCGTTTTGAAGAAATACATTAAATATTGGGTGCGCAACTAAGTTCTCGCTGTTTTTTGAAGAAAATGCAACTTTATTGTCAAAAAATGTTTACAAATGAATCATTCAAAACATTGCCCATCGCTGGCGACAACTTTTTTCATCTTTCTGGTAGAGCTCGAATACCGTCACGGTAGAAGTGTTCGTCTTTTGAAGCTATCTACGAATCAAGCCATTTTGAGATGTTTTCATATGAGCGGAACTGCTGATTAGCCAGACCATGTACCATCGAACGGAACACGTAATAATCGGACCACGCAATATCTGGGGAATATGGCGGGTGGGGTAGGACCACCCATTTGAGCGTTTCTAAGTAGGTTTTAGCGGGTTTGGCAACGTGAGGCCGAGCGTTGTCATGTTGTAGAATTACTTTTTCATGCCTCTGCTCGTATTGTGGCCGCGTTTCGCGCAGTGCTCGGCTTAATCGCATCAATTGAGTTCGATACCGTTCCCCAGTGATGGTTTCGTTCGGTTTCAACAGCTCATAATAAATAACACCGCAGTGGTCCCACCAAATACACAACAAAACCTTCGCAGCGTGAATATTCGGCCGAACCGACGACCTAGAACCATCAAGTCCCCATGATTTTGCTCTCTTTGGGTTGCTATAATGAATCAATTTTTCATCACCCGTAACGATGCGATGAAGAAAACCCTTCCTTTTTTGCCGCTGGAGCAGTTTTTCTCAGGCGAAAAAACGACACTCAACGTCTCTTGGCTTCAAATCATAAAGAACCTAAGTTCCTTGTTTTTGAATCATTCCCAACGCATGCAATCGCTGAGAAATGGCTTGGCGGGTAACTCCTATTGCTGAAGCATGTTCCTTTTGCGTTTGGCATGGTTCCTCATCGAGCAATGCCTCCAATTCAGCATTTTCGAAAGTTTTTGGTCTTCCTTCATGCGAACGATCGTTAACATCGAAATCACGGTCTTTGAAGCGACGTAACCAATCACGGCACGTTGTTTCACTTAGAGCAGCATCTCCTTAAACTTTTTGGAGCTCTCGATGCGCTTCAGCCACCGTTTTCTTCGAATAAAGGAAGAAAAGCAACACTTCCCGCAAATGGCGATTATTTGGCACAAAATCAGACATTTCCACACAGCCAAAAGTATATGACGCAAAAAAAAATCACTAATGTGTCAAAGCGGTTTGTTCATGACGTTTTGTTTATGTCGACTAGCACTTACTACTGGAGCCATCTTTTGGAAAACAGCGAGAACTTAGTTGCGCACCTAATACAATTTTATAGTATTCTTTTGAATTTCAATTCATTACCAAATCAATCGATTAATTACATCACCTTAGTGTTGTATAATTTGATTTAGCAGTAAAGAACATATTTTTCAACAGAAAATATCAAAAAATTCGAAACTTTTTTGTCGCACATGTCCAACATTGATGGTCTCGCGTGCCTTAATGGCTGACAGTATAGCATTTCCGTATTGGGATAATTGATTCAGAATTAATCATAGAATCGTCCTACTTGACGATAATTCGTAAATTTCTGACCACCGTATATATAGAATTCATAATAATAAAGGCGCTTCAAATTTCAAAATGCACTTGCTTAAATATCTTATTATATAAAGCGATAATGCTTCTGACGTGTTTAACGTACCATAAATCGAGCGCAAGACCCGTATTCGCTACAATTTGTTTCAATTACAACCTGACTGAATTGTCATCGTTTGTTCCAGGTTCCAGGGGAATGGGAAATCGCTTCGATGAACAACGTCTCACATTACGAATTCACAGAGGCCGTGGCTCTTCCAGCAGAAGACATCATGACTCACCGCACAGCAACGGCAGTAACAACAGCACGACGACGACAACGGGTAGTGCCTCGCCTAGTCCCAGGGGAAGGCACGAACGTGTCAAGATCAGTGTTAGTTATCCCTCCAGTGAGAATATTACTTCTAATACAGGTCCTCAATTACTAGCAGTCACTCCGACCTCTCCTACGGGGCAACCATCTTATACAGTGCATTATTCCGTTAACGGCAAAGAAACTACGGCGACCAACCTTTGCCGGCGCGATAATCATCTTAGAGTTTCACAGAAATTTCCACACCGCAGACACAGCGAAAGGTCGAACAGTTGTGAAAGTTCAACAAATAAACGACAGCGCAGTCCGAGTCCTAGCGTATGTGAAGACGGAGTTAACAAACCGAAAATCATCTCGAAAAAGATGGGAAAACGGAACATCAAAGCACAGGTGAAACGTTTTAGAATGGAGACTAAAGCGGCAAAAACACTGGGTATAATCGTCGGTGGTTTTATATTCTGTTGGTTACCATTCTTCACAATGTATTTAGTCCTCGCTTTTTGCGAAGAATGTATACATCCCCTCTTATTTTCGATACTTTTCTGGCTCGGTTATTGTAACAGTGCCATAAATCCATTAATTTACGCGCTATTCTCAAAAGATTTCAGATTCGCGTTTAAGAGGATTATATGTAAGTGCTTCTGTAAGATACGGAACGTATCAAGGAGGGGCTCGGACGGTTCACAAATGCAAGGGCGACAATTTCGGTCACCAAGTTATAATATTCAACAGCCCGGAAATTCGCTTGGCGAAGATAGCGATCCTGGTGGGGAACCTTCAGACTCTAGGTGACGTAGTAAGAAAAAACGTACGGTGACTCAAATGTACCTGGACAAGGCCAATGTCTTCAAAGTCGCAATGTGTGCCTATGGGTGACAAGTAGTTCCGCCCGTTCGCGGGACATCTGAGCTTTAAATAAATACAGGTTATTTGATTAAATTAATAAAATTTATGATTTAATTAATGTATGTGAAATTAAACATATTTGCGGATAAATTATGATATATATTTATTTTATTTATTGAAGAAGTAATATTTGAAACAATTTATGAAAGAAATAAATAACGAAGTACTATAGCTTTAAATTAAAATTGGTGTGGTAATATTATCAATTCCGAAAATAGAGAAACTTAATTGCAGATATAAATGCCATGATACTGTAGTTGACAAATTTCCTATCACCAATGCAAATGAAATATATAAAAAGGATAAATGAGAAATCTTTGCGCAAAAGCATTTAAATCAAATATAAATCATCTTTCATCAAATGATTATTTGTAATAACTTTGCAGGACGTATGAGTTATGGGTTGGCAGTTACTTTTATTTTGTCGGTTCGGGTAATACATTATGATATTAAGATGTGACTATGCAATCTATTTTTTGATCTTATCTTGACTTAACTTGTTTTGCAGAAACGGCTTGGATTTAACTTGGTTTGCTTAAAAGACAATTGAATTGAACTTGTTTTGATAGCAAGGGAAAAATTTATGATGGAAATTTCTATGGCTTTAGTTAGATGACTTTCTAATGTCTTTATGTCAAAAATTTTCCAACGTTCTCCAAGTTATTTGACTGCACCAAATGGAAAGTATAATTCTATATACTTTCTCTTGAAACTGACAGTTGAGTGAACATCTTGTCAGCAGGCAAGAGACCTCTAATATGATAAGTTATATCTATTCTTGATACATTGGGCAGAGTTTTAAATTTTAAGCCAGCAGTATAGGACAAGTGCTGATTATATTTTTACCAATTCTCCCCTACCTTGGTTCTTTGACCGTACATAGAAATGTGTGGGCGTTTTGAATTTATAACCACACAGCAAAATATTTAAAAACTCATTCGTTTGGGGTAGAATGAATCATAAGCTGAACTACTTCGGCTTCCAGCTACACTTGCTGTTAGCCGAAACAAAAACTTATCTTTCATCAACCCCCAAAAAGCTCTAGCTTTCCTATGATGAATTCTTAATTCTATCATTATATTAGTTTTCTCTCGTCTATCCTTTTCCATTTTTATCAGATCCTTCAATCCTGTGCGTATGGAACAACAGTCGGATGCGGGAGATTAAAATCCTATGTTGACCACGTCCAAAAATATTTTTCAAAATATTGGAAATTTGACTTCTTTCTCTTATAGTGTTTTTCTCTTCTGCTTAAACTTTCCATAAACCCTCTTGCTTTTTGATCTTTTCATTTATACCAAATTCCCTTTTTTCTTTGAGAACTTCTCCGAATTATTCATACTAGTTATAGCAGTTATATGATCTTTTGGAGAATGTCGAAAAAACCATTTACAACCGGCCAGATATCTCGGATTGACTCTGGCAGATTGTCTTCTCTTTGCGGTACAAACTCCTATCATGCGGTAATATTTGATATTCTGATTGGTTAGATCCTAGGTATTTTATTAGGAAGTATAGGACAACTATATCTTTTTCTATTATGATTGCACTGTATTAAAATGGAGGTCCGCCGTGGTCACACGTCGGCAAATCAGGACTGTAGGATGTGTGTTTTCATAGGCATATTGCGTCTTTTTGTGCAGTAGTACTTCACTTTGACTGGAAATCAGTGGAATTAATACAGCTGCAGGGCTTTTTCCTTTAGAAAGACGTATCTTAATTTTCTAGGGCGACGCTGGTCCATGTTGTCACAACTCAAAGCTTGGGCTTTCATTTCACTAAGGATATATAATTTCCACATTAACTTTCGTAATTCTGTATCGCATTTCCAATCATATGTGACAATATGAGTTAAACTCTCCCTCTCGATGTGGCATCAAAAGCTGTCCATACACACCAAGACGACTTGCTTTCTTGTTATCAAGGTATTCACCTTGTTGATTAATTTCATGCATAATTTTAGCTAACCCAAGTTATCTGTAATGATAGATTGAACATTTCTGCCCCTTTTTCTTTTTCCATTTCACTGATACTTAAACACTTGAAAATTTATTCTTACGGTCAGGACTCTTCTTGAAAAAGTGTTTATATTTTAGTGAACGATGCAACCTGTCATCGGATTATTTTCATAATTTTTTGTTTTCTCTACATATCCATTAACACTCTGTTTGTACGTCTTCTTCATATGTCAAATTATACCCTGACTGCTACAAAACATTTTCTTAGTACTTCTTATTCCAAAATTTCCATTTTTTCTCATTTTATTTTCTTATTGTTTACGTTTCACAGCAATTTGTTTACCAAAACCAACGTTGGTTTTCAGAAATGTTACATAATTATTGGTCTTCACTTTCACTATGAAGTCATGAAAATTTATCATGTTAGTAACTCTTTAATCATTGATTAAACTACTTAATATTTTTTGAATATTTTTAATCTAATATTAATGACCCAGTTTCCATTTTTCTTTTAGCTGTAAGACGTCATTTGTATTTGGCATCCTAATTGAAGTTTATTAATCTTGTTAAGCAAAAGTTTGATACTTAAAATATGGAATTAAATTAACGAAATGCTTATATCCTTAAATAGTTTTATCAAAATTTTGGCCCAGTTAATATTATCACTGTTACCACTATCATAAATTTTAGGTTATCTTGATGTATAAACTATTAAAAATAATGCCATGTTTGAAGTATAATTGGCTTAGTATTGGCCTTAATATAATACTATTTAATTTCTAATTTTAATTTATTTGTGTAAACAGATCACCCCTTATCAATTCAAAAAAATATCTTTCCAAATGGGTATCTTCAAATTTTGTATTTTAAAAACTGTATGCGACTGGTTACAACAATAAACGCTTAAATTATTCTTAATTGTCAAAAAATGTTACGTAAAATAATACTATGGATATTTAACAATGAAACCTGCAATGAACTTGTTCTTCCGTTCCACTTTGTAAGCTTTAATTTATAAGGTATAACAACGTGGAACGATTTACATGTGCAGCGCTACCCACTTCATTACACCAATTATCCGACATGCGTAAAAAATAGGGTGACTTAGTTTCTACCTTGTATCAAATAAAAAAAAACATCATGGCGTTTTCAGCATTTAAAATTTGTCTCTTGTTTAAATTCAGTTTGATTTGATGAAAAGTAAAAGCAGAAAGCTTCGATTTCGTGAATTACATACCTTTATCTCTATTTTTTTATGTTAATGGAAAATATAATTTCTGATAAATTTCCTGCTTTATTAAATTAAAGTCTAAAATAATTTATCAATGATTATTATGATGCAAAGATTTTGTTTAAATCTGCATATCAATTCCTTGATTATATCCATAATAAATAAAAAAACAATACATCTTTAGAATTTTTAAAAGTTTGATAAAGCAAAACAATACATTACTGATGTCTGTATAGCATGGTTTATATTTACAATATATTGACCAACTATTTGTCTCAAACTGCTTGCTTATCGGTTCATATATTAAACTATTTTATAGTAGTTATGGATGTTACTTTATTTACGAATGTCAGAATTTAACTTATTTATCAAAATATTACCAAAATGGGCGAAAATATATGTATTATATTTTGAAAGTTAATTAATGAATAATTTTTTTTTTGTTTTAATGTTTATATATTTCAAGGTATAATCACTACAAATATCTTTCGACCACTTTTGCATGTTTCCTTTTTTGTATACTCAACTGATATCGTTTTCAGAAAACACGCTAGCGCTATCGCGCTCGAGATGTTTCAAAGCAACATTAGTTAATTAAGCAAATCGAGGGATATGCATCCAAATATACTTAGCGCTTTTGTGATACTATTACTGAGCATATTGCTTTGAAGACTATCATATTCTGAGAATCAGCTGTACATTTAGAGCTATTCTCTCAATTTAACTTTATCCGGTAATAATTCATTGGTTTTAAATAAATTTTACTATATTATTATACTATTTAAATTTCATTTATTTACATTTTTTAAATTTCAATAAAACGGTAAACAATTTGTAATTTATTGACTCAAAAATCAGTATAAAGTTTATCACTTGTGTGAGAATTTTTCCACAAAAAAATGAATGAACGAATAAACTAAGAAACTAAGAAAAAGAAGTTACTTCATTTTAGAAAAGAAAAAACAAAAATATACTTAAGACTTTAAAATATTAGTTTTTTTTAAGTTTTTACAAGCCATACTTTATTAGATGCATAATAAGCAAATTTTTGGTTAACTTTTTAATAAAGCACAGCTGAGATTAACCTCATTTATTACTTAAGATTAAAACTATATTGAAATGTTTTAATATATAAACTTTCCTTTTAACTTTCTTCTTTTTCATTAAATTAAGTATTTATTTGGTTTTACCTATATTTTTTCCTAAAAAGCACTCAAACTACACAAACATTAAAAGAGTGTAATATTACGAAAATTTATTGATTGAAGATAAATAGAATATTCTTGACAGACAGTATACGTATAAGTCGATGAAAGCGCCATCGGTCAGAAAAGCCAGGTACTTAACTTGCCTAATGATCTACAAGAGAAAGATTTACACATTTAAACTGTAATAAAATTCCGAATTAATATATAGGTGACTCAAAATTGTTTACTTATGTTACTATCTAACTATTAATTTATAAGTATATATATATATATATATATATATATATATATATATATATATATATATATATATATATATATATATATATCAATGACATTAGAAGTGTTACACCTAGAAGGAATAGTTTCCTGGAAGTGATTTTTTGGTAATGTGATAAGCTTAAGTCAAGAATGAAACGATCAGATTTCCAAGAAATTTTATTAACATTAATTTGAAAAAAAATCAATAATGTGTTTGGCGACCCCGTAGCTGTAGACACTCCTGTACACGTCTAGGCATCGACAAAATAAGACGGTTGATGTTTGCTTGTGGCACCTCGTTCCAAGCAACTTGAACTTGGTGGATTAACTGTGCCAGAGTTTGTGGAGGACGGTTCAAATTGGTCAGTCTTCTCCCCATTATGTCCCACACATGTTCGATGGGATTTAAATCCGGTGAACGGGGTGGCCACGGCAAAACATTAACGCCAGCTTCTCGTAGAAAGTCCATAGTACGACGAGCAATATGTGGACGCGCGTTGTCTTGCTGAAAAAGGACGTGTGGACGGCCATCTAGATAAGGCAATAAAGTGGTTTGTAGGACGTCATCAACATAACGCGCAGCTGTCATACTGCCCCGAATAAACAGAAGAGGTGATCGGCTTCCATATGCAATAGCCCCCCAAACCATTACTCCAACAGTCCTGTGCACATGCCTCTCAACAGCAAATCTAATATCACGTCGCTCTCCACGACGGCGTCTTACCCTCTGACGTTTGGACTGGTGCAGAGAACGGCAGCATTGGGAAGCAGAATGGCATAATGTCGTATTCAGCGACGAATCGCGATTCTGCCTAGGCATGCATGATGGCCGTCAGAGGGTAAGACGCCGTCGTGGAGAGCGACGTGATATTGGATTTGCTGTTGAGAGGCATGTGCACAGGACTGTTGGAGTAATGGTTTGGGGGGCTATTGCATATGGAAGCCGATCACCTCTTCTGTTTATTCGGGGCAGTATGACAGCTGCGCGTTATGTTGATGACGTCCTACAAACCACTTTATTGCCTTATCTAGATGGCCGTCCACACGTCCTTTTTCAGCAAGACAACGCGCGTCCACATATTGCTCGTCGTACTATGGACTTTCTACGAGAAGCTGGCGTTAATGTTTTGCCGTGGCCACCCCGTTCACCGGATTTAAATCCCATCGAACATGTGTGGGACATAATGGGGAGAAGACTGACCAATTTGAACCATCCTCCACAAACTCTGGCACAGTTAATCCACCAAGTTCAAGTTGCTTGGAACGAGGTGCCACAAGCAGACATCGACCATCTTATTTTGTCGATGCCTAGACGTGTACAGGAGTGTCTACAGCTACGGAGTCGCCAAACACATTATTGATTTTTTTTCAAATTAATGTTAATAAAATTTCTTGGAAATCTAATCGTTTCATTCTTGACTTAAGCTGACCACATTACCAAAAAATCACGTCCAGGAAACTATTCCTTCTAGGTGTAACACTTCTAATGTCATTGAGTATATATATATATATATATATATATATATATATATATATATACATACGTATAAACTAACCTCATTCGTGGGAATTTTGAAACTAAAATTACTTTTTTCCTTTACCTATACATATTTTTCTTCATTTTCTCTATTATTTGCGTTTCGACAATTTTTCATATCGCCTTCAGAACATTTTATATTTATTTATGAAAAACAATAATATATAAATATATATAAATATTAAATAATGAGCATTTTATATATATATGTATACACACAAACAATAACAATTTTTCAATACGGTACAAATTCATTACGTAACATAGATGTGTAACAATTAATAATAATAATAATAATCTTTACCTGTTGAATAGATAACCAGTTACAGTACAAAAAAAATAGAAAAATATACAGTGAATAAAATACAGTGAAAAAAATACAACAAAACGCAAGTAATTACAAAAGTATTATGTATTAAAACTATAATTAAATTTAAATACATAAAAAAATCAATATAAATTAGGTTTGCAAACGAAGTAATTATTAGCACTAAAGCTATTGGAATGTATTTCCAAATAAAGCATTAACATTTCTACTCACATGCGATATTACGGTGTCATATTATTGACAACCCTTATCAAAACTCTAGCACTAATTCACGCCTAGCTGAAAGCGACTGAAAATCAAAATCATAAAATAAACTGATGTAGTCAACACCACGAGTAGAATATTCACCACTAGCTTTATTTATCTGTAAGATATTTAAAAAGTCTCTTCTAGATTTTCTCAAGTTCCATAGTGGGGGGACCAAATAATAGGGGAACATTCGAGTGTTTGGAACGCGCAAATGAATGAAATAACAATCTTAGAGTAGAGGGTTTCGTATATCATCTGCAAGAGCCGATGAGAAAACTAAGAGAACGCAAAGCAGAATTGCATATGTGCGTAAATATAAGTGAATATGTTTCAAAAAGCTTAAGTGTGAGTAAAAGCTTGATCGACTGAATAATTAAATGCATGGGAGTTATTACACTTGGAGTAGTTAAGGTAACTAGTCCCCATTTGCTAACATTGAGAATTATTCTATTAGATGCACATAATGTTACGATGATATTGTAAATTTTATTTTAAACAACAAAATTTCAAAAAAATGCATGAAAAACTTACGTAAAAACAGTAGAAACCAATGAAAGCTAGCTGCCTATTGTCTTATAAAGTTAAGCTGATTTTTAAAGGATGTTGATAATTTTTACATTGTATTATTATGATACACCTCTATGTTATCTGATTAATTGGTGATGTATTGAAATATTGTTACTGTTTATATGTATATATATACAATGTGCATTATCTTAAAACAAATTTTAAAAGGAAAAATTATATATTATTTTCCCATAAAAAAAGTTAAAATATCAACAAGAAAGAAAATGAAGATAAATATTTATATATTAATGGAAAAAGGTATCGACGAAAATTTTCACGAATGGAATTAGTTAATAAAATCACCCTCTGAATAAAATGTAATGATTTAGGGTCGGATAAAAGGATGAAACGTTATATTTTACGTAAAAATATACATACTTTCTACTCCGATCTATATCACTTTAAGTACAACAGTTTACGAAGTGGAATAAGTAAACTGAAAAAAAGGAATTTCTTGATTTAACAAACTACTGGATTTCGTCATAACTTAAATTAACTAATTTTTTGTTGAACATAAAGTAACGCTTTTGCAATGCGTTACTTAGAATATGTTAAACTAGTCTGCTTCAATGAAAAAATTACAAATGTTCATTAGGGTAAATTATTAGAATTTGAAGATAAGGGACAAATGATTTTGTTTTAATAATGATATGTATATAATTACAAAAGAAAACGAATACGTAGTTCTATAGTTACATAAGTGCTCTTTCTTCTATTTGAGAGATGGACGTATAATCCTCTGTAACTACTAAAATATTGTGTGCAGGTTTGCTTCCTTCTTTTATTATTTGTTCATATATGCGTGATTGAATATATATGCTACTACATATCTATATATATATATATATATATATATATATATATATATATATATATATATATATATATATATATATATATATATATATATATATATATATATTGACAGTAGGTACGCAAGATCTGCGTTGCCGGACATTGTTGCGTTAGAATAATTATTCAATCAGATAACACATCTGTCAAATTTAAAGTTTACATGCGACACGGATACTATCATATTGTAATGTTAATCACAAAGGTTTTTCTTATTGTAGAAATATTAATTGATTTTGTACTAGAATGAGTACAATTAAAACGTAAAAGAAAATTGGAAATTATAAAAAGTAATAAATATACAGTGATTCTGAAATTTGGCGCCTAGAGAATGGCCCATTTGCTTCCATAAAAGCGCATATGCTGACTTCCTTCTTCAGCGTTCGCTTAGAAACTGGATGTTGTTGATTTTCATAGCATTTTGAACAATTATTAATATTATCTTACCATTTAAATCGACGTATAACATTTAATATCGTCCGATTGCAAGAAACTGAACAATCAGAAAACGAAAAGACAAGTCGCTCAATAACTTCTTGCTCGCCCCCATAAGATAAATATTATCATTTAATGTTACTTGTTCCTTCCTATTTAGTGTAAATAAACAGTTTGGTAACTAAATGAAGATCCATAATTTATTTATCATTTAATGACACCTCCCTATCACCAGAATAGTGATGACAGTTTCCCACGTCATTATTTTAACGCAACATCTGGCAACGTAGACACTTGCGTACCAATTTTCCTTATACATTTGTATGTCTGATGTACTATATAAAATAATAATAAATTGCTAAACTACGATTCGTTCAATGTCTATATATTACATATATAATACTCACCAGAACACCAGGAGCATATAATTTCCAAAATTAGAGTACGTTTCTGTTTTTCTCGCAGTAGTTTTAATTAACTGCACTTTATTTGCAATTAGTTTCTTTATATAAGGACATGTCGCTTTTACTTGATCAACAGTTGTTGTTAAATGGAGGTTAAAGCAGTATAAGTGCGTTCAGGTTTGTCTGAGAAATGAACGTACAGTTCTCTCAGTATTTTATACGTTCAATTATTAATTTGTTGTTTTAATAAGTCCATTATCTTCCTTTTGTCAAAGAAAATTATACACTTAATGATTTAACTTTAAGTATAAAACTTTTTTTATTCAAGGCATAAATGCGTTTATTCAAAATAGTTTTTTATTTGACTTAAAAGTGTTTGGTCCTGAAGTAATCTTTTATTCCACATTTTTAAGTAGTTGAATATATGCATTTTGGATTGATTGAATCCATTATTTCTACCAATGTAGTCTAAAATATGGTAACATGTTCAGAAATTTATAAATAATCATACGTTTTCCGCAAATATGTTTGAACAAATTTTAGGAGTTATTATTTTTATGACATAAATTTTCTATATAATCGATTAACCTGTACAATGTAAGCCTAAGAATGTATACACACACACAAAAAAGAAACAATGTATTTATTATTGTAAATTATATTTTCGTTAAATTTTGGAGAGGGAAAGATTAACGACTTACTTGTAATACTATTAAGTATCTATGTAAATTACGATAAATGTTACGTGTGTAAGATATCATACACCGCTCAGGTTCCCCAATAGCTATCCACTCTTTACATGCAAATTTATTCATAACGAATATTTCGCTCGTCAAAAATCTCGCACATTTTATGCTCAGAGAGAAGAAAACAACAAAATAAATGAAATTTCGTTGTGCTATTTGACTGCTACTAGATATCAACATACATACATACATGTAACAAAACATCATTTGCATTTAATATCAAGTATTTTCAAATTAACTTTCAAAGTATATCTATTTCATTCTAAATTTCAGAATTTAGAATTAACTTTGCAAAAATTGTTGCTATTGAACGTGTCGGAAATTAAATGAATTACAAAAAAAAACTGGATATTTCAAAATTTGTTCAATGCAATTTACTTATATTTTTAATCCATTCTGACAAAAACTAGTTCATCTGTTTATAAAGTCTATATACACTACTGTCCATAAGTTTGATCGCACTACAGAAAATTTTAATTGCGCATTATTAAACAGACTGTTTATTTTCATGGCAAATTTATTTATAAAATACTAAATTAACATACAATTCAAGCAATTGGCATTATTAATCTAAGTAATATTATAATAAGTTAGCTTAAATTTTACTTTCGTCAAAGTAACCACCTCTAGCCGCGATCATAGCTTCACAAACACATGGCATTCTTTAAACTAGTCGGTCGAGATATTCGTCATCGATAGAGTTTCATGCATTCCGCAACTTACCCCAAAGATCTGTCTTGCTAGTAGGAGGTATTTTACGCACTTCACGATCCAAACCGTCTCATAACAGCACTATCGGATTGCAGTCCGGACTTTGGGGTGGCCATGTCATTAATGTGAGGATTCCTCTTTCAGTTTGGTCGACGAAAAACCTTTTTATAACCTTTCCAGTGTGTTTGGGGCCGTTATCGTGCTGATAAACAAACCCAGACCCATTAGATCCATCGCTGACGGAAGAGCATGCTCTTGCAATATACCCAAATAGATTTCTTTTGTCATTCTTTCTGTGATTTGCACCAATTTTCCGATGTGCTTACCCCCAAAGCAAATTCAAACCTTTTTCGCAACCATGTTTCACTGTTTTAACCATACATTCACCTAACATTCTCTCCCTGACACGACGACAAACAAAAGTACGGCGTTTATTTCCAAAAATTTGAAATTTGAACTCATCTGTCCATAAGACTTGTTTCCATTCTGCGACAGCCCGGTACCTGTGTGCTCTCGCCCAGGCCAATCATTTTTGTTTATGTTGTGCAGACAGATGTGGTTTTTTATTGCAACTCGACCTCTAAGTCCAGCTTCAGCTAAACCCTGGCTTCGTGGTGTACGTTATATTGCGCTCCTATTTCCGGTGCTTTAAGACGACGATTGCGCAAGGACATTAATTTCAGATATTCGTTTTCTTTTTTAGTAGTTATTCTCGGCCGTCCACTGCGTTTTTGGTCCCCGAGTTGACCAGTTTCTGCCATACTCTTCACAGTTTGACGAACATAATATTAAACTTTTAGTTTTCGGTCGATTGCTCTATTAGAAAGCTTTGTTTCGCGTAAAACAATAATTCTTGTCCTTTGTTCAAGAGTTAGTTGTTTTCTCCTTGCCATGTTTTAAACACAATTAAAAACAATACGCTCGCACGATAGCACTTGCTGACACTTCAATAACAACGTGAATACTGAGTATTCACTGTGTAATAGACATATGCCCTTACAAGCGCACAAATATCAGGTAAAGACTGGCTGTTACGTCCACGTAATAAACCATACAATAAACAATTCTGAGTAAGGAATAATCTCTATGACGCCCTCATTATATTTGTAACCTGAATATTATTTCTCGAAATAGAAAATAAGGTGTTTATTCGTTTATACAAAATACTTGCGTTAAATAACGTGCATTGTATAAAATTTCAATACATTAACTTAAATATTTTATTTCCGTCTGCAATTAAAATTATCTGTAGTGCGATTAAACTTATGGACGGTAGTGTACATAAAGAGACAGTGAATATATGTATTTCGAGATGTAAGGCAAAGTGTGGTATAGACTGATAAAGAACAACTCTCGAGATCTTTACTCAGGTAAAATTAGTTGCCCTATTTTATAAACTTCGAAAGTCCTGTTTGCAATTTATTTGTGGTATTACTAAGTTTGGCTGTATTAATACATATCGCTGCAAACCAATTTCATTTTTTTCTACGGAGATAGCAAAATGAAGTCTTTTCAAATAAAGCTTCATAACACCAACCAAACTAAATTCAAAATAAAATAGAGCGGGAAAATATTATAGTAAGCTTGAGTCTAGATATAATGTGGTAACACTGTGTTACCTGATCGGTATGTTAGATTTTGAATCTTATTCAGCTGGCTCAAAACTACGCAAAGAACATTAACAGTCAAACTTTATGAAACAAGTAAACATAAATATCTTGATTCTTAAAAAACGTTTCTTATTTTTCTCTTTATCAAGGCCCGAGTATGAGGAACACATATTCTTAAATCTAGCTTTCGTCAAATTTCTGGTAGTTATTCATATTTCCTGGACGCAATCACATTAATTCTTAAACTACAGTACCATTCTCTAAAGTCTACTAAAACTTAGTAGAAGTCTTTTCATTGGTTCAAGAGGCTATATGAAGTTAATACTCTTCAGTTGAAGGTGTTGTGATGACGATGTGTCGCCCTCGAGGGCCTCTGTAAAATTTTTGATTTCTTTGATGGCTTGTTTCTACTTGTAGGTTGCGTTAAAGATCAGTTTCTCTGATGTATCGGGAAGCACATACAATATTTTGCAATAAATTGTTTTAGAATTTTGGAACATTTGTTAAGTTAGTGCACCCCAATAGCTAAATACCGTAGGTGTACACACTCAAATAATGATTAATAATGATTTTTTTATTTCCTACAACAGACTTGTTCTTCTAATAACTTGGATTATTAACAGCGGTCAATCTTTTTGGCCGCTTAGTTATAAAGAGTATTTCGCGTTTTCTACTTTAGTAACTAATATATTTTTTAATTTTTAAGTTTAGTTATTTTTGTTTCGCTTGATTATAGGTTCACGATATCACTTTTTGATTTATATAAATAGAATCTAAGATATTTAACTTTTTGTTAATAGTAATTTGCGGGGAAAGATCTTTCGTGGTAATGTTATTTAGGTAGATTTAACATTGTTTTCTTTTATTCTCCATCGATCTAAGTGAATGTCTAGTAAGTCTGAGTATTGCTGTAAGTTTTCGGATATTTTTCCTAGATTTGCATTTGAACAAAGGTAAAATTACTATTGAGTAGTTGATTGGGAAATTTAATTATTGGAAAAAATATTGAAGCGTATAATGTTCGTTCTTCAATATTTTCCTTAATATAATTTACCAATCCATGGCATTTTTGAATAATGAAATATCTCTTTTTGAAATCAAACTAATTCATAGGTTAACCCCATCATGAGAATCATCTTGTTTAATCGAAACAATAAAAGAAATCAGAATAAATATTCATATCCCAATTATTGTTGTTGTGATTTTCAATAGAAAATTAACAGTGTCAAACATGAGTTCGTAGTAAAGCTACACAGGAAATGTTTAATGCCTGGTTAATTTTTTTACTAAAGATGACAACCTAAATGCGTATTTAGGTTACAAATTTTATTGTGGTAAGTCTTCCTTAAAAAATGGACGAAAACTACTATTATATTTGTTGTATGAATGGTGATTCAATAACTATTATTAGCTACAATAAAAGAAGATGTGAACATTGGCATTGAAATATTAAGAATCGCACTATTCGCCGCACCCAGAAATCAGATTTTGTTGGTTCTTAAAAGAGCCATCAACTACCCAATATTTCTATTCGTTCTCCTTCACTTTTTTTTTGGAGCTTTCGGTAGCAACTGAACTAAGTCAGTCAACATGAACAGTTGTATATCTGTTCTTGCTGTAGCGGATAAATTTTGTTTACGTGTCGGTAATCCAGTGGTTTATATTTGAATGTCTTGCGTTATTTCTTCGAGATTTAATCTCGCATTTGCTATTCAATTTATGTTCTGTTTTATTGTTATGCACTATTACGTTAGATTGAATATTCAACTTAGAATATCATTTCTTTTCTTGAAGCTATTAGGTCTTTTCTTTTCTCACTATACTGGTCAATGACTTCTTTGACGGGAACCATGACAATAGTATATTAAATGTAATTTTTGAACACATACACAGAGGCATCTACTGTGGCATATATTGCTTCATTTAGGAATTTTTGCAAGGTGTTGATGTTGAACTTATCAGCGGTCTCTCAAAGTTTTCCACACTAAAGAATGGTATTAAATAGCAAGAGTTTGTTGTCGAGATTTGATTTAGTTTCATGTCAGTTACTTACGTTTAGTAAAGATACATGACATTTGGTATGTATGGATTTAAGGCTTTTCCTAAAATTGAAAATGTTTTCTTTCAATTTTGTTGATCCAAGCAATACATGCATTAGATTATGTCTCACAAAAATAACGATTATATTACTGTAAATAATTTCCATTCTTTATAAATTGTTCTGTATACAATGATATAGAAATTGTAATTAAAATTTGAAATGCAACTGAAAATTGTTAATTTCTACATATGTATTCATAGAAATTGTTATTTTAATTACGCATTATTTCTCGTTATATGTAATTTTTAGTCGATCTTGATTAAACACCACTTGACAGAATTATAAGTACTCTACAACTACATTACTTTGTAATTCAATTAATTTATTTTATGTCTCGTTGAGCACTTTGTATACGTTTTCATGTTAAATAAATTTTGTGTCCCACGTTTCTTGTAATTCTTCTTGCGATAACGCTCATACAGTAGGTATATAAATTCATTTAAGCAGACTCACTCAATTATCATTCATCTCCCTTTCTGCCACAATTTTATATAAAATAAATTTGCACTTGCAAGGCTGCTTAAAATTTTATTTTAAATTTTATTTGTCTTCTATTGAAATATGCATAAAAGCATATTGTTATAAAGTGAAGTAGTTTTCGTTATTTATGTTGCTTTAGTTCCACAATACGAACTTTCAATTCCATCAGTATTTCGTAAGTTTTTGTTTTGAATTATGAACTAAAAAATATTATCAACAATGCATAAAGTACGGAGCAGCAAGTGTTCAATTGTCTTTTCACATAGCGTTTTCTCTCTTCAGTATTCTATGACAGGCAGATCTACATATTTATTATAGGCCTACTTTGTTACAACTACAACTTTTCGGTATATTAAGATGCTTCTGGGATCATTTTAGAACAACTAAAAGAGTCCGATCGATATTTGAAATTATCCGGGATTCGACTTGAAATTATCCGGGATTCGAATATGATACCTCCGAAGTTATAGTCTAGTGATCTACCCACTGGACCATCACCTCCTTAAACGAAATGAAATAGTGGATATATAAAAAATTATAGTAAGGTTACAACCAATGTAGAAATACGTACATACATGCATTTTTTTATTTCTAAAGAGGTTAGTACACCATTCGCAACTGAAATGTAGACTTAGTTGTAATAACCCAAAACCAGAATCATAATCTCGATCTTTTGGTAAAGCTTCCAATTATGCTCATCTTCTAATTTTAGACTTGGAGTAAATGGCTAAAGATAATTAATAAATAAGTTAAATAGTACTTTTCCTAAGATTAAGCCCTGCGGGACTGTCGAAGTTGATCTGAATTTTTTGGATTCGAAGCCATTGCAATATACAATATATAATGTGATTGACGCAGGAGATAACTAGACATTAGAGCCGATGACTATCTTGTGAAACCATATTGTTCTATAGTATTAAAAGGTCGATTAAAATCACTATAGATCATGTCCATTTGTTCATCACGGTCCATTGGTAATAATAGCTAAATTGGCAAACATTAAATGTTGATTAGGAGAAATATGCGGTGGAATAGTAATCGTAACCATATCTTAAAGAAAAAACATCAAAATTTGACCAAATGGAAATGGGCATGACAAATTCTTGATATCTCCCAAACAGTTTCAAATATTTTAACTGTTTTAAAGCCAATGATGCTTACTTTCGTTATAGGCTCCACCAGGATACATGCGCAACCTTTAATTAAAAAGCTGGGAATATCATCTTCATATGCAGTAATTTTTGTTTACTTCAAAGAACAGACAAAATTGTTGAAGGATAATTCGACATATAGTTAATAATGTATACAACTATTGTGATGGTATATACATCAACGAAAAGGCCTTAGCAAATGCGTCCAAAATTTGTTTTAGTCTATCATATTTGGAATTATACAAAGTGCCGACAAGATTTAGCTTCAGTTATAATATTTAATTTAATATTGCACAAGTAGCCTCTATAAGCCCCAGGAACTTCAGTTTTCGAAATGCTTCTCAGTCATTGAAAACCAGTGTTATAATCAATCCTGACGACTTCCACTTATGATGATATTATTATTTTAACTTTAATTTAAAATGGTTATTGCACCGACGACTGGAAAAAAATCTTATGAATTAACATTGTCCAATGCTTCTGTCTGTCTTATCAATAGTTTTCGAATATTCGCATATTAGAAGAAAAGCACCTCATCCCTAATCAATAATTCGGTTTCTAAAAAGGACAAAGTACGGTTGAACAAGTCTACTGACTTGTAGATATAATTAATAATGCTTTCGAGGAGAGAACGGTGGTTTCAGCAGCGTTTCTAGATGTTAGTCAAGCTTTTGACAAAGCGTGGCCCACAGGATTGCTCTGTTAAATTAAAGAAAAACTATCAGGTCAGTTTTAGATCTTGTTAAAAATCTCTCGGACAGACATTTCTACATCAAGTAGCAAAACCATCATACACATCTACTAAGAGTTATGCTGGGAGTGCCACATTTAAGCATTCTAGGATCAATACTCTACGTTATATACACTGTAGATTTACCAACTATTAGGAAAATAGAAGGGGCGACATTTTCTGATGAAATTGTCATCTTCTTTTATTAATAGAAACTTGGTAAAAGAAATGGAAATTGAACACTAATCTAAAGAAGTCAGTACAAGTGACTTTCGCACTAAGGAAGGATATATGCTTAACAATTGTCATTGGCTCAAAGCAACGACAAAAAACTCTCAAGCCTACACTTGGATATAAGGTTGGTGTGGGAAGAATATATTAACACCAAGGGAAAGCAATAAGTGATTAGTTTCAGAAATATATCTTGGATGATGAGTTGACATTCATATTTAAGTATCAGCAATCAAGTACTATAACATAAAGTCGTTTGAAAATCTATCTGGACCTATAGAACTCAATTGTCAGGAACGGTAAATAAGTAAAATCTAGAGACACTCCAATAGTATCAAAATGAAGTCCTTAGAATCACTGTGAATGCACCATGGTACGTGCCAAATAAAATAATTGAAAATGACCTAGAAATACCCTCAGTGCAAGAAGAAATCAAAAAAGAAATGAAGTCTATAGTGCAAAGTTAAATGCTAATGTGAACTTATTAACAAGAGCTCTGATAGAAGATAAATGTGGAGTGTATCGGTTTAGATGATTTTAGTCTAACAATGTAGTGGACAGATTCAACTAAATACTCTTAGGCTAGATATCAGATAGTGGTATCAAAATGATACCTTATTGTGAAGTAGTGTCTCGCTATACCTCTCTGTTTACTATCAATATAAAATATTTATTATTTTTGGTTAGCGAGATTGTATGTTTACATTAAATTTCAAAAAAATTGTGTTAAGACTTGATAAATTGTGTAAATCAGGATGAAAAGCTGTAGGATTTTTTGACTAGTTGTGCAGATCTGTCGAATATATATATATATATATATATATATATATATATATATATATACAAAGTGCCTGCATAAAATCAGTATTTCAAAGATTAGTCTGAAAAATATTCTGTCACAAGAGCTTCAACTAAAATAAGCAAACAAGCACGGCGTACATCCTTAGAGACAAACGGTACCAAATTATGTTCAACAATGACGCTACAACTAAAGTTTGGTAAGACAAGCTCAAGCAATCTTTCTTTAAATATAATGATATTGTTACGTTGTTGCAAGTCATGAGAAAAAACGAAATTAATAAAAAGATTAACTCATCTAGCATAAATAAGAGAGTATGCAAGCGAAAAAAAGCTTAAACTAAAGTCACCCTCAATTGAAAATTCTTTGTTCAACGATGCTTACTTTAGTTGATCAAGGAGTATTTCATATTCATTGCTGTCTAGTCCTGAGGTCCTGTAAAGTAGTATTAAAAGGAGTAAGAACTTTCCAATATATTGCTTTTCCGCTGTACATATCCCCTCGTTTGAGAAGAAAGTTTGATTGACTACAATATCTAATTTTCTAAAAAATTTGCATATTTAAAAAAATCTTAAAGATTTCAAGAAATCCAAAGAAACATTTCTAAAATATTTTTCTCTGAAATGATCTCCTTTAATTATACGCCCTTTTTTAGAAAAGGAAACCAAACTTTACCCGCTACTGTGAAATATATTTCCATTAAATTTAAAAGTTCCGAAGTGGGTATGATAACGTGATTAAGTTGATATACTATTATGTTTCTAAGATGTAAATAAACGAATTCTAAAAATCAGGTGAAAGTTCAAAGTTCATCATTTACGTATTGCCACAATAAGCTTCGTTTCGTGCGCTGGTTCTTAATTCATTTTTTATGCTTTAATCTGGTCAATAAACTTGAGGTTAAAAATAATACAAATTTTACGTTATTTTTGGAACGTTAATAAACCTACTGTTATACAATGTGTAAAACAATAAAGGTCCTTTTCTAAGATAATTAATCTATTATTAATATATGCATTTTCTGCTCCAAATCTAAAATTAATGTCTTGTTTAGGGCATTCACTTTGCGTATTCCCACAACTATACATAAGCCGAATAGGTTTAAACAGTCTAATCCTTATTATAAAATCAAGCAGTAAATTGCATCACCAAACTTGGGAGGCTAAATAAAAGCCGTATACGTCACGGACTACAGTAATATCGTTAGAATAACACACTAATGGCACATGAATATTCACCGATGTTATTTACAGCCTTGCATATATGAATTACTACAAGACAGAATTTAAAATATGTGTAGGTTTAAACAATTTGGATATTCGCATCTCGTATTTTCCCTGCAAGGTATATGCTTGTAACTACAAGCTTCATATATCATTTATATTGATTCTGTTAAAGTATTTGAAATTTTTATATTTATTTACGGAGGTCCGGAGGGATTAATGATTGAAAATGTCGATTTAGCGTACGAATATATACGGTTGGGTTCTTAAATTCTTGGGAAAAGCTCTTTATTTTGTTTATTACTCTAATAAAATGTACTAATCAAATATTTCTTGAGATAAGTAAACTTAAACGACTTTATACATGAGATACTTTTCCAAATTTCCAAGAATTTGGTTATAACTTTTTTATTACCTCAAGCATCATCAAAATTACAATATCTTCTCCACTTAATTGAATAAAAAACAGATAAAAAGAAGGAAGAAGGAGAAAATAAAGAGCTGTAACTTGATGTCTAGAAAACGAAAATAATGTATCAAGAAGAACTGAAGGAAGCTTTTAGAAGGTTACAAAGAGAGAATCGAATGGATTGGGAAACAAAGAGAGGATCGAATGGATTGGAAAAATTATAAAAAAGTAGCTATAGAAACAAAGGAAAATGTGTGGCGCTACAAGAATAAAAGAAGACTGTTAAACAAAGAATAATAGAGCAAAGAAATAAAAATTGTAGTTAAGATAACTAGACAAATTGGAGGAAATATCTAAAAACGAAAGAACATAATCATGAAGAATACAAGAAGGTAAGTTAAAAGTTACGGTGTCCTTTATCACCTCAAGTATCAAAATTACAGTATAATCTCCATTAAATTGAATGCAAAAAAGATAAATAGAAGGTAGAAGGAGAAAATAAAGAGCTGATGTCTAGAAAATGAAAATAATGTATCAAGAAGAAGTAAAGGAAGTTTTTAGAAGTTTACAAAGAGAGGATCAAATGGATTGGGAAAATTATAATAAAGTGATTATAGAAACAAACGAAAACGTGTGGCACTACAAGAATAAAGAAAGACTGCTAAAAGAAGAATGGAGTAAAGAAATAAAGATCATAGCAAAGGATAGTAGACGAAATGGAGAAAATGCCTAGAAACTAAAGACGATAATCGTGAAGAATACAAAAAGGCAAGTTAAAAGTTACGGTGGAAATAAAAATGGCACAAAATATGGAATAAATGTGAAAACAGATTAAGAGAATCTTATGAAAAGAATCAGAAACAGTTTTCAATGTATTAAAGTACCTAAGTAAGGAGCAAAAGTGGAACTATATTACGGAGTTGTCATGGAACAAAATAACAGAGCAACCACAACAGGGCTACAAGAGGATACGGAAATCAAGATCGATAGGTAGAAATAGCTATTCAGAAATCGAAAACGAGAAACATACATAGAGAGCTTTGTCCATTCTACGGTCATGCATAATCGGCCTAGTGAGCAAGCAATTCGTGCAGTTATTGATCGTTTTCGCACTAATTTTACTCTTCTCGATTCAAAACCATCAAGACAAAGAAATGTGCGTACAAAGAGAATATTGCTGATGTAGAGCGAAGTATTGAAGAAGGAGCTGAAATGTCGATTCATCAGCGTTCTCAAATTGTTGGCCTTTGTTCTTTGACTACGTGGAAAATTTTAAGTAAGGATTGGGCTCATTTGATACTGGCCGAAGATGAGCATTTTTATCAAAGCATTGTATTTAGTGATGAAGCTCATTTCTGGTTAAATGGTTACGTCAATAAGCAAATTTGTCATATTTAGAACGAAGACAATCCTCAAGCCTTTAAGGAGTCACCATAACATCCATAAAATTGACTGTTTCGTGCGGTTTACACGCTAGCTGCATCATCGGTCCTAATTTTTTCGAAACGAGGAAGAAGCAGCCGTTACGGTAAATGGCGAGTGCTATCTAATCATGCACTGAATTATTGTTTCCAAAAATTAATCAGCTAAACATCGACGACATTTGCTTCCAACAAGACTTGTTATACAGCGCGCTTAACAATCGATTTATTGCAAAATCAATTTGGTAACAACTTTATTTCCAGAAGTGGTCCTGTTCACTGGCGCCCTCGTTCCTGCGATTTAACACCTCTGGATTACTTTTTATGGGCCTATGTTAAGTCATTGGTTTATGCCGACAAACCAGCATCTCTTGAAGCATTGGAAACCAATATTCAAGTCACCATTGACGCCATACGGTCAGATTTATTGGAAAAAGTAGTCAAAAATTGGACTGATAGAATGGACCATGTAATTCGTAGCCGCGACGGACGTATGTCGGAAATCATATTTCAGAAATAAATGCTATGAAATTATCTACCAGATTCTAATTAAAAAAATTTCATTCCAACAATATTTCTGTCTTGTATTATCATTTAAAGTTCTCAAGCTCTTAAAAAAACACCCGTTGTATATAAAATATTCTATTGTATTAAATATTACTATATTATTAAATGGTTAACTATTCTGCACCATGCCATTGCTATTCTTGGATTTACAGTAACATTTTGAATAATAACGACAATATTTTCACAGGACCTTCTCCCACATTGATACCTATAAGATCTTGCATCCACTACCGATCCAGTTTCTGTAAAATTTGTAATCGATCTTTGATTATTACATTCTTTTGAACAAATGTTCAACGGAATTGTCGTACATTCTCTGAAAAATTTCCACTAAGTCTGTAAAACAATTTAACAAAAACAATACGCTCTTTTGAATAGACCTTCATATTTTTTAATTAAAGGAATTACCGATGGCGCCTGTCATAATATCAGACTGCCAAATGCGAAACAAAAAAAAAACACAGAACTCAAACCCTGCGTCGGAAATGGGTCACATATTACTATTTAATTTGTTTAATTTAATTTGAAGGAGCATTTCTTGGAATTGTAAAAGCTGTGTGTCACAGAATTATTGAAGAATGTAGAAATATTATATTAAATCTTCAAATTTTAGTCGAGGACATTGCAGCAAAATCAACCCTTAGTTTTAATGTAGGACAAAATAATCTATGCTCTTCAGTTTTTATATATCAAAAGTATCTGAGCTGTTTAATAATAATCAATAACATTATATTTTTATAATTATAGATTGTACAACCAAAGACGGTTTATGCAAAAGCAACGGGCGGCCATTTAAATGTTTAAATTTAAAAATGCAATAAAACAAAAACGGTTTGAAGTTTTGCCAAATTTATTTGTTTGTTATGAAATACAATTGTTCTGGTTAGAGATGGAATATTATTTCATTCATATGACTACCGCTGCTAGCCTCACACTACCCCATTCGATCGGACCAATTTTCGAGTGTATGGGGTCGTATCTCGGGAATGGCGTCACGAATGTTGGCCTTCAAATGCTCAATTGTCTCTGGTTTGTCGGCATAACACTTGTTTTTAACGGCGCTCCACAAAAAATAGTCCAACAGTGTCAAATCGCAGCTTCTTGGCGGCCAATTGACATCACCATTTCGGCTAATTAAACGGCCATCAAACGTTTGACGCAATAAATCGATTGTGGCATAAGATGTGTGGCAAGTTGCACCATCTTGTTGAAACCAAACATCGTTCACATCAATACCATGCAGAGCGGGCACATAAAAATCGGTTATCATGGTGCGATAAGTGTCTCCATTGACCGTAATGGTTGCGCCGTCCTCATTTTCAAAGAAATATAGGCCAATGATGAATCCGCTCCACAAGCCGCACCAAACAGTCACTCGTAATGGGTGCATTGGCTTCTGTTAGACTACGTGTGGGTTTTCTGAGCCCCGAATACGGCAATTTTGCTTGTTAGCGTACCCACCAAGATGAAAATGAGCTTCATCCGAAAAGATGATTTTTTTGGCAATATCGACATCATCGTGCAGTTTCTCGTTGGCCCATCTAGCGAAGCGAAAACGAAGCGGATAGTCATGCGGCTTCAACTCTTTAACCAACTGAACTTTGTAAGGCGTCATATAGAGATCTTTTCGCAATATTCGACGTAAACTGGTGCGTGAAATGTTAAATTCTTGCGAACGATGACGAGTTGATGTTGATGGATTCTCACGCACACTCTCAGCCACAGCTTCGAAATTTTCGGGTGTACGCACTGTACGAGCACGCTCACGTCTTGGTGCATCAACAATGAAACCAGTTTCACGAACTTTATCAATAAACTTACGTATACCGGGCACTGTTGGTTCTTCTCTGCGACCATATTTTGTACATTTTCGTGCAATTTCCGACCAATTGTCTTTGTTTTGGAAATAAATTTCCAATAAAGCTAACGTTGCTCAAACGTAAATCGATTCAGTTCGTTCAGTGGAGATAATATTTATACTGAATTATGTGACAGAATAGAATGACATAAGTATTGCCAGATTCGAAATAACCGGTGATTAAAATTTAAATCGATAGATGGCCCACCCGTTATTTATAAGAAACATAGGATACGCTTTCTACTTTAACGATAATTGACATGGTAACGTCAATATTGTACATTAATACTGAATGAATTCCTACAGTTGCTATTCAATAGGTCCTTACTAAAACAAATTTTAATTGTTCAAATTTGCTTACTTGTGTACGTTCAGTTCTTAACAAAACAGAAACTAACGTTTTTTCGCGTATTCAGTAAGAATCAAAACGAATACTTTCTGGCATACATATCACCTCTAATTTGCATCATATTTTTTGCTAGCTTCAACTTATGTGGTGGAAGTTCCCTACTTTATATTCGTATGTAAGCTAAAGAATAGTAGATAAGCAAGTCTACCTTCTACATATTTTAAATCGGAAAGTTTTCTAACCCATATTAACTTCTGACAGACTGGACATCGCTCTCAGGAAAAAATATGTTGAGTTTATTTTTCTCTGCATTAATCGATAGTTTTATAAAATTTCATATATTTTCTCCATTTCACTAGATCATTTTTTATTTTTCTTTAAATTTGAAAGGGAGTACGTATAAATAGAATTAAATCAACATTTATTATAATTATTTCAGTATTGATTTTGTGCGATACACAAGTTCCAATTAAACTCTTCTGCACCTTATTTTCTTCTTCCAGTTGCTGAACTGTGTTTTTAAAGTAAATGATGTAAATAACCTGTCAAACCCTTCGATACTCCGTTAATAGCGTGCACTATTACTGTAACAAATCCTTTAAATTATAATTAGAAGATCCAATTTGAGGATTTACATTTACCTATCTATATGTATATATGTGGCAACACTTCTTAGATTACTTCTAAATTTATATTTTCCATTCGAAAGAATATTATTATTATATAATTTCATTAAAGTAGAAAATATTATATACAAAGGAATGTTTATTAAACTTTTTACGTAATCATTGACGTTGATATATAACCCCTTTCCACATTAACTTTTGTAATTCTGTATACGCATTTCGACAACCAAGTTGTCATCATCAGCAGATAACCGCAAAGTATCGCACCTGGTAAACCACGGCGAAAACACACTCCATACGCGATACACACAACGCGGTTCTCAACGGTGTGTACCGCGTACGGAGTGTGTTTTCGAGTGGGTTATATATCAACCTTAGCGATTAAGTTAATCAACCACAGGCTCCATCAAATTCAACAAACTTTTTACGATCTTTCATTTAGGAGTGTATATGTAGAACTCAAATTGAAACTATTAAAGATGTTATTATTGTAATATAATGTAATAAGAGTATAAATTCGTATAGGTACTACTACATATTACTAGTAATGACGAGAGTGAGGAATGTGATCGGAACATCACAGGCGTGCACTTTATAGCAGGTCAACAAAATATATATGTATATATATATACAGACTTGTTCATTCTAGAATTAGATATGCGCTGTCCACAAGTGGAAAGAGTGCAATTAGGTTAAAGCGCGCGAGAAAGGAGGATAGAATATCTCTCACTGGCAGTTTCGTTTTCTCCCACTTTTGTATTGCAAACAACTTCCCTACTTTCTCGCGTTTATTTCAAGAATATTTTATTAGTTTCACGCCAAACGGCAAAACATTTCAAGAAAATAGCCATGTTTGAAAATCTTTTTAATTTTTAGAATTTTCTATTTCATTTATTTCAAGAATATTTTATTAGTTTCACGCCAAACGGCAAAACATTTCAAGAAAATAGCCATGTTGCATTTTATTAAAAGATTCAAATAAAATGCATCAAATAATTTATACAATTCAAAAATGTAGGTACGTATTGTCAATGGACGCGAGAAAGTAGGGGAAGTTGTTTGCAATACAAAAGTGGGAGAAAACGAAACTGCCAGTGAGAGATATTCTATCCTCCTTTCTCGCGCGCTTTAACCTAACTGCACTCTTTCCACTTGTGGACAGCGCATATCTAATTCTAGAATGAACAAGTCTGTATATATATATTACATTTGATGTTTTCGCGGGCATTCGATAAAGATGTATTTTTTCAGACCGTTTTCTCTACGTTTCAATTAGATTTCACTCGTCATCTTTTTGAGCTGGTCTACCGTTTACTGATATTGAGGATCGCCTGACGTCTGTCCAGTTGAGCTCCTACCTGTGCATTGTTGCCTTTGTGGATAGCATTGCTTTTCCGACATCGCGTGCACTTGACTTCGTGTAATTGGTCCCAATAACTCTCTATTCTGCAGACGATTCGTGTGATTATGTGCGGATTGCTCTTTATCATGGTTTATTTTATTCTTATTCTCTCGTCAGGCAGAAGCGATTTCCATGAGTTCGATAGGTGTCTGCCGTTGTCACGTTTATTCAGGGTGTTAGGTCTCTTTTCTATCGCGTTTGCTTCTTTTGTAATTCTTGTGGCTAGGTTTTCCCTCTTCGCTAAAATCTTGGTGTTGTCAAAATTGAATGAAGGTTCTGTTAGGAGCATACGTAACGTCAACGATGACGCTGGTTCTTTCTTGACAACTACGTTTTGTGTTCTTCTCTTTTAACGTTGATTCGCCTATTCGTCTGCCTCGCGCTTTGGACTGTTTTTCGCCAATGCTTTGAAGTGTACTCCTAATTATTCGCTCTTGAATAAATTTACACGATGTTTATCAATTTCCATTTATAGGGACCGATATGTATATAAAATAATTACAGTATTCGCACTAACACTTTTTTTTAGAAATAATTATCTGATACGCTACCTATGGGAAATTAATACACCTTTCGAATACAAGCGGCGTCTTATATAGGTTCAGATTTACCTCCTTCTGTATCCGCCTTTTTTCTTCGCGAGCTTTTAGAACTAACTCTCTTTTGTGAGCTCTTCAGCCACACTTCTCCACTGAGCTCTGAAGCTACGCTTTCATTGTGAGCTCTGAAGCCACGCTACTTTCGTGAACTCTGAAGTCACACTTTCCTTGTGAGCTCAGAAGCTACACTTATTTATTGTTGAAATTTCTCGACTATATAATGTGTTTATATTCCTTGGTATAACTATATGCTTTCCGAGAACTATCATTAATAATATATATTTGTATTTAGGGCAAATACACATAATTTAAACTAACTTAAAATAAATACTTTACAAATATTAAGACCTCCCTACTGGGAATTATCACAATATATTTACATTTGGAAAAACTACTTAAGTACCATTTAAATAAACAATGTTTATTTAAATGGAATTAAAAATAAGAATAGGAAATAAAATATATTTTATACAAAAAAAAATACGTGTACTGTTACACCTACCATTTACAATGCTTTCTGAAGTGACGAAATCATTTAACAGCAGGATAGAGCTCCACCCACGTGGACAAAATTTAGAAAAGAATGATTAAGGAACTTCGGTATCTAATTTTTGGCATGGTTATCTTTCAGTACAAATGTAAACTTGATAGAAAACTTAGTACCAGTGAATCTTCCCAAGAAAAGTGTACGATTCTGGATAGGCGTCTATTCACAATGTTGATGTGATTAAGGCAAGGATCATCAGTACGTAGAGTGACATCCCTACTGAAGCTCTTAAAACCCTTCTTGATATTATGCCTTGTCGATTACTTGTCGTGATCAAAAGCAATGGGAAATATTAAGCTGAAATTAAACGTGAGTTTATAACAACTCACAGCATTGCAATCATCTTTTCTATAATTTTTTTATGATTATGTCATAAAGATCCCGCACTTCCTCAATCTAATTTAAGGAAGCATTTCACTCAATCCACATATCTGTAGGTTTGAGCTCGGCCTGTACACGGCTGATATTGTACGGTTCCATTATCCATCACAAAACTGTATTTATTACAAGTTTCATGACGTTTTGTATGCCCATTTGATGGTTGTCGTCATAGTGGCGATTGTGTCGATCAAATCATTAATATTAGTCAGGTTATGAGATCTACTGTTGATTGAAATTTTCTGGTATTGCTGTTGTTCTTGTAGTGACCGCTTTTAGTACATTTGTGGGTGTATGTGGATTATTATTTTTATTACATTTATCAAGGGAGTTTTCTGATAGTAAACCAACAAACTTTTACAAATGAGTACTGTTTATTGAAAACGATCAAAATTGTTTAAACAATTTTTTTTATTTTCTAACTGGTTTTTACTCCATATACCAATACGTTTAAAATGAAGTCTCAAGAAGTTTGTTTGGTAAAAGGCCAGCGTAACTTCGACTTAAAAAGTATTTAAGGCAAAGTCTTTTAATAAAATACTCTTTAACCCATATTTGAATAACACAGATTTTACTATTTTCGCTACAATATTTTTCGCACAATTGTTGACATCGTACGTTCCAAGATGTTCCTCTTTGAAACGATAAATTCCCAGATCGTATGTATGATATAATACCATAAATGCAATTACTAAATCCACAAACGCATAAAGATTTTTTTACACTATATTTCAGTAATTTAAGCGAAATAAATGGTTTAAAAACGTAGTTTGCGCGAAACGTATCACATTTACTAGGATCGTAATATTTTTTTTCAATTTGCGATAACCAAATCCAATACCTGGACAACAGAGGCACGTTCAGTTGCTAGTTTACATTGTTCTCTGATTTAAAAATTGTTAACTGACAGAATGATAATAACAAACTGAAATCGGAGGGAAATCATTGAAAAATAGCATGCTTGGATATCTGGAAATTTTTACAGAATGTAGTACATGCCATCTAATCTGTTTCAATATTTCCACGTCGTGTAAAATCAATGTTTGAATTTATATTTTTCCTAACAAACGTTAATCTTTTTTTATAGAAGTTTTTTTAATTTTTAAAAAGTGCGTTTATGTTGGCAAAATCTATTACAATGCTCTGGTAAATAAACTTTAAACATTCAGTTTAATGTTAACTTAATAACAACAATAATGGCAATTATAAAAATATACTTTATTGTTAAATATAAGTCCTATAGCAGTGTAAAGTAGCAAATTCGGTATTTGCGAATTGAAACTACGAGAACTTGAATTAATCACAGGTAGAAGTAAATACACGAAAGTTAAATAGCAACAGAACACACAGAAAACGAACTAAATAAGAATGTTTACTTAATGTATTCCTAAAGTGCTTAAGTTTGCTAAATATTATTCGTAAATAGCCTATATTTAAATTTGAAAAATGCTGAAGTTCTACATGTCAAAATACAGAAAACTATAATCCTTTTAGTGCTAACTTTGGTCAAATCAGTACTATTTCAGAGCTTGAGCGAAATATAATTATTTTCAATTAAGAGGAATTACTATATACTTACATGTAATATGAATACCATAAATTTATCAAACCTTTGCATCTATAAGGAATCGAAGAAAATTTGTAAAACGAGTAGACCATTTAGAAATATCTTACAAGACTGAATAACAAAATTCAGAGAATCTAAAGATCATATATTTGGTAAATAACAGTCAAAAATATACGCTATGCAAATATCTTCGAGATTATTTTCTTTCTATTATACAAACACACAAAACTCACAGAGTAAATAGAATGTAGTATGTAGGGCTTTTATTCATTTAGAAGCCATTGCATTGTATTTATCAACATGTAATAGTGTTTTGTTTTATTGCTTAAATTGTATGTTTTTAAGAATTTCTTGTAGTAAATGTTATAAAAAATATTTCGAAAGACTTAGTAATTATTATTTAACAATTGAGAGAAAATAAAATTATTGTTAATGTACATAATAATTGATAAAGTTATAAGATATAGTTCGTGGGATTGCGAAGAGTTGAAAGAATATTGTGGTAAAACGTATCAAACAAAATTCGCCGTGTTTTACCAGGTGCGACACTTTGAAATTATCTGCTGATGATGACAACTTGGTTGTCGAAATGCGTATACAGAATTTACAAATAGTTAATTGTGGAAAGGGGTTATATATCAACCTTATTGAACAAAAAAGGGATTTATTGATTTTAGCGCAATTACCATATATAATTATCATATTACAAGCAGAAATTAATGAAATTAAAAACAAATAATCAGGAGAAAATTCACAGTCTTTGACGCTTTGGCATTTATCGTTCAACACATTCCATAGTTTGCCCTTGAAAGTCCTTTTCATAGGAGTTTTGTGGGATACAAGTTTGTGCTTTACTGATATCAAATCATATTTTTCTCTTGTTTTGAGCAAACTAGGATGGTGTGTTTAGGTTCGTTGCTCTGAATGACAAAGAAATGGTTTCTAATTAACGATAAACGTGATAAATTCTTTCAGAATTAGTTTACTATCTTCTTTTTTATGGTATCCTCAATTTTACCTATGTAAATCACCCCGAGAGCAATTCCAAAAAGATAGCTGCTTGGCGCTTTACTTTCTAAGAAATACAGCATTATCCCAGTACATTTTTTCGTATTTTATTCGTCTCTGAAAAACCCTGCACTTCTGTCTGGAATTTAAAATTTCGATGTATTACTCCAAAAAACTTTCTTCTATATTTCAGTTTTGATGGATTTATGCCCCTTAAAGTTTTTTCACCTGTTACTTCTGTCTAATAATGGTTTGGAAATTGCTACGCAGCCAGTACGTTTCAATTTACACCGTAGTCGGCGTCAATTTTATTAACGATTTCTTCAGAATGTTTATGATGTTTTTGTTTAATATAATATCTCTTCTACTCTCTCCGTATTTGTAATTATGTAAATGGTGTAAGATACACAATTGAAGAGTTCCTTTCAAATGGATATTTTAAAGAAAGTAATGCTAATCTGGTACGTAGATTTCCGTAGTTGTGGTCCATACTATCTGCTTCTGGGCTTTCGGGCTGGAACCGCTTCACTGGTATAACTGCCGACGTTTCGTACCCACTCATAATGGACATCTTCAGGGTTCAACTACTGCTACTGTCTGTCGCACTGAAACTGGTGCGTACAGGATTCCTTGCTCGTGCAACAGTGTATATATTGGTGAAATAAGGCAGTCTGTCGGCGCTCGTGTTTCTAAGCATGAGCGTTGTACTAGGTTGCTGCACGTAGCTGGTTCTGCACTTGCCGAGCATAGGCTGGAAACCGGACACCATATCCAATTTAATTTTACCAAGATCCTATCCCGCACCATTACTATGGTCGCAAAGTCCGCAAATCTATAGATATCTCTAAGTACCTTAATAACCTTAACCGTGATGATGGCTACCCCCTACACAACGCCTGGCAATCCTGCATCTCCAAACAAACCAACCGTAGCCATAACGCTTCATTGACCTATGACCCATTACCCATACATATATAAACCCGTCTACCATCGACTTACACCAGTTTTAGTGCGACAGACAGTAGCAGCAATTAAGCCCTGAAGATGTCCCATGTGAGTGGGTACGAAATTTCGACAGTTATACCAGTGACGTGGTTCCAGCCTGGAAGCCCAGAAGCAACTAGTAATGCTAAATATAACTTATTGTAATTCATTTTACTTTGTAAAAAGTATTAAGGAAAAACGATATTCTAGTCTAGAAAGGCGGTCACAACAGAATAAAGAAATTAAGTGGGGACGTATATATTGTGAAATAAACGTCAGGAAAAAATTCATGGTATGGTATTCGATGGACGAAATTGCTGAAATGATTTAAAAATATTTCAATTTCAAACGAAATAATAATATATTGTCGTTGACTTCGTAGAACAATAAAGCGAAAATATAAATTTTATGATCAGCATTAGCAAAGAGGAAAACGATAACAGCAAAATTGGGCAAACGACGTGCTCTAGGTTATACGAGAAGGGAATAAATTATTGATTCATAAAAAAAACTTATTTAGGAAATAAAATGAAAGAGGGAACGTTGTACACATCTGAAGAATGCAGAAAACTACTTGTAGATAACGAATAATTCATCCATTTTAAAAATTATTTAAAGGAAACTTACGATGGGAAACTTTTGTTGAAAGTAGACATTTTCTGAAGGGCTTAAAAGGGAATACCATATTAAAACTATAAAATAGGTATTCTGATTTAGTAATGACTTAACCATAATAAGCACAGGAGCTTTTATTTCATTGTACAGGCAATGATTCATTATCCAGTATAGAAACGATTTTAACACTTCTTTAATTGCTTTTCACCCATATCTGGCGTTAAAAGAGCATATGAAGTATAGGTTCCTTTATTCCCAGGTGAATTCTATTAAAAAATTCAGGAATAATAACGAATACCCCTACTTCCTTAATCAAGGAACTTTAATCTAAAACCCATTGAAATTGTTTGAAGACCTTCTTGAGAACCTGTTTGTTCGATTTCTAATTCCAAAAAGGATGTGAAGGAAAATGACAAAGTCTGTTAAGTTTACCATAATGATCTGGAAACAAATTATAAAACAAATATGTCATGGAAAATTTTTGAGCGTAAATAAATTGTTGTTCGATTACTTCAGGTTTGTATGTATGCATTTAAATACACTTTTGAGAAATTATAAACCAATTACCATGATGGCTATCACACATACTGCCTGTTCACTACTGAACAAAAGTCCCTCTCAAATTTTACTTAAAAGTTCGCTAGTCATTTTTTCCATGTTGTCTTAACGAATAGAATGTGGTAAAGAAGGTGTAGTGAAAATAGTTTATTAAGGAATTTTAGATTGGGACATTACCTCACTGGCAAGAAAGGCGGGAGAAATTCTGTCTCACGTGGATAGGGTGGCATCCCTGAAATAGACCTATCTTTGTCAGGACCCTAAAGAGTATCTCCCCGCTACTCACGTTGTAAATGAAATCTAAGTGTATTATAAAAGTCTATTAACGGTGCGTTTGAACACCCATTTCTAAATTTGAAAATTAAAATTATAATATTAAATGTATTAATATTTTAGCACATACGTCTATGTAGAATTTACAATAAAAGTAATAGCTACTTTCGCCACAGCTAGATACCAATACGACCTTCTTACACGGTTTTACAGATTCCACTCTCGAATACGACAACAAAAAGTGAAAAAGGAAGCGAAAATGACATTATACTTAAAATTTTCACAATAATTTCGGTTTCCATTACAGCCTTCAGAGCAAGTTTCGAATAATGCTTTATTTGTAGGACAATCTGCTTGTGTATTGGCGGTATTATTGCAGCTTTTGTCAGTGTTTTTCTATTCATACTACCAGCTTTTTCAGGATCTGTTATCAGACTGGTTTTCTCTGTTGCCGGTCTTCCTGGTTCGCTGGTACGTGACTGTTGTACATTATTGGCCTTTGGCCGGATTCTCATAGAAAGCTGTACCAAATGTTGTTGTGTCTACAGGCGTGGAACTGATGTCATTCTGACATTTTATTTAAACGACCTTCATGTTTGTCCTACGCAGCTGTTCCCATTAATGTGGGACTTCGGGAAGCGCTATGATAAGAATTAGTATGTCCATTAATGTAAGTTCGTTAGTTCGTATAAAACTATATAACTAAAAATTTTGTATATATAAAACTGTTTCTAAAATTTCCAATAATTTGTTCGATGGAGCAGATATATATCCGCAAAATAATCCAAGTCATCTATAACACAGGCCAACACACATTTTGGTGCCTGCGATTTTCTAACTGTTCCTGGGTAATTTTTGGATGCAGAATGTAAAAAAGTTCTCAGATTTGGTCTATCAGATCTAGTTTTTGAGATTTTTTTAAAAAATTGTGTATATATTTTACGTTATAACTGTTATAATATATAATATTACTATTGACAGTTAAAAAAACAGACACATGGATTTAAGTATTTATTGCGAAAACTTAATTTACATAATTACATTAGTCACTAATCACATAAAAATTTTCTTTTATATGACTTTCTAGAATGGAGTTTACTAGGGCAGTCTCGCTGAAGGCCCCAGCAGTAGTCCGCCATCATGTGGCTATCCCATCGTCCTTGATAACGATCTTCCATAGTTTTAATATCCTGATGGAATCTTTCCCCCTGTTCTTCACTACAATTACCTAAGTTTTCTGGAAAACGATCTAGGTGGCTGTGGAGGTAGTGAACTTTTATACTCATGTTACAGCCGAGAATATTAAAATTTGAAAGCATAGTTTCCACTAATTTTACATAATTCTCTGCTTTATGATTGCCAAGAAAATTTTGTACTAACAAATGAACACCAAGCGTTAGATTCAGTCTCGTTCATTGATGTGGTGAATTGTGGATCTTTAACAAGTTGCCTTATTTGAGGACCATCAAATATACCAACTTTTAGTTTTTCCGTGCTAATGCCAGGAAATTTACGTGATAAATACCCAAAACAATTTTCATCTCGATTTAAAGCCTTCACAAATTGCTTCATTAAGCCTAGCTTGATATGCAAGGGCGGAAGTAAGATTTTTTCTCTTGCAATCAAAGGTTCGTTGATCACGTTTTGTTTTCCTTGAATCATGACATCTCTTGAAGGCCATTTTTTTAACCCAGTGCTCATTTTTATCTTTGCTGTCCCAAAGGCACAAAAAACAAGGATATTTTCTATTTTGACTATTAAGTACGTATTTATCTCTTTATTTGTTGTCCTTTATCAGAAAAAAATATCAATTAACCTGTAACCTGTATCTCAAAAACTAGAGCTGATAGAAAAAATCTGGTGGCATTTTTGGAATCAGCACATTAAAAACATCTAAAATCAGATGTTAGATTTCCGGCACCAAATTTTTTTTTCATTTTGTTACCCTGTGTAATACTTAAAACGAATAATATTTAGTACGTATATATATGAATTAACCAAGTTCCACCTCATGTGTCTGCTATTAACAGGTAATTTTACATCTATTTTTGTGTTTCGTTGAACAATAGGGTGCCCGCGTCCGTTTTGAAGTAGAGTATTAAAAGCTGATAATATTAAGAGAACCTTAGGTCATGTCTGTTATTATTATTATTTTTCACAAATACGTAATATTATGAAGAAGATTTACCGAATTTATTCTAAATTTATGGCTAACAATAGAGAAATATCTTCTATAAATAAAGCGAAAGGTTTGTTGCATTCGATGTTAGAATATTTAGCAAATTCTCTTATATGTGTAAATAGCAGTAGCCTTTCTATTGCTATTAATGGTTTTTAGAGTATTTTAATATTGCTAAATTGATGTAAATATGCTTTATCATAGCAGGCCTTTCACGTCTGAAAATATTTAACATTCACGAAGTGTACGATCACTTCTGTTACTAACTGTATTTTAACTGTTAATTTACTTTTTGAGTTTAAATTCACGAATCAATACTGAATAAATCTACCTCTAATATATTTTTTGTTCCAGAGAAACTGATCCTTACGTCTGTTTTACATACATTTATTTTGAAGGGAGGGAAATTCTTAGTTGACGTCATGCTTGAATATTTAAATTTTCGATATTCGGTAATTTCCATATTTTAATGCGCCTTCTGATATTTCTACATATATATTACTATATACCTTTCCATCTGATCATTTGCGTATATACAAATAATAATTTGAATCTTTCTCATTGTGAATTTGAAACTGGAAAAATAGATATACGTATATCATAAAATCAAATTTCAACTCATAGATATTAAGAATTTGCATTGTGCTTTCTTACAGAAATAAAATTAATGTTTTCCAATTATGTATGTATGTATATGTATGAGCACACGTGTAAGATACTGACAAGCGAATTTCATCTATCAGAAAATAAACCACTTGAAGTACTTTTCGTTTATGGGAATCTGAGCATTCTAAACTCTGCTTCGATTTTAATATTACGCACAACTGCACAGCAAACTTGAAACATATTTTTAGTTATTTCCTAAAAGATAATTAATACTATCATCAATCGCTTTTATTTCATCCGCAATCATTTATTGCAACATACGCAATTATTAAAAATATATTTATACAAATGTAAGCACGCGCAAATATTTATTTGTGAGTTCGTGATATTTGTTTAAATATATTTTTTCTGTTTGATATTGCAACATTTACAAACACCCAAGCATTTTTAAGTTAATAGCCTTTTAATATGTGTGCTTGCCCAGACTTATTTTTTTGAATGCTTTTGGTGAGTGCTTTTAGTAAGCAAAGCTTTTTATCTCATGTCAGGTATACGCGGGCAAGGTGAAAAGTTCTCGGCCTGACAATGAAAGACTGCGATTTAAATTTAAAAAATGATTTTGTTTTTCTACATAATCTCCCTTGAGTTCAACACACTTGGTCCAGTATTTTTCTAACATCAATATTCCTTCCCGGAAGTGAGAGTCTGGAAGGCTGTCAAAATATTCTTCTACGGTCCTTTTAACTTCTTCGTTGGATGTGAATCGCTTTCCAGAAACAAATTTTTTCAAATTTGGGAATAGATGGAAGTCTGCCAAAGTGCCAAATCAGGATAATAGGGAGGATGGCCTAGCAAATCCTACCCCAAATCCCGCAATTTTGCCATCGCCAACGCACCACCCTTGTGTGCGGGTGCGTTGTCCTGATGAAAAATGATTTTTTCTTTTTCAAACCAGGACTCTCCTTGCGAATTTTGGCATCCAGCTGGTCAAGAAGGTTAGAGTAATATGCGCCTGTAATTCTTCTGCCTTTTTCAAGGTAATGAATTAACAAGATTCCTTTTGCATCCCAAAACACGCTGGCCATGACTTTTCCGGCAGATGCCATCGACTTCGCTTTCTTTGGCGCTGAACCACCGACTTTCACCCACTGCTTCGACTGCTGTTTCGTTTCTGGCGTGTAGTGGTGGACCCATATCTCATCCATTGTGACAAATCGCCGCACAAAATCGGTCGGATTCTTGTTAAATCGGTCCAAAGAATTCAGCAAATGCGGCGCCCATCTTGCGCAGAGCTTTCTCATCTCTAATTCTTTGTGCAAAATGTTTCGCACTCTTTCTTCCGATATCCCCACAGCCTCAGCTATCTCACTCACTTTCACTCGCCTATCGTCCAACACAATATCATGTACTTTTTCGATGATTTCTGGTGTGGTTGCGGTTTTTGGCCGTCCTTCGCGTGGGTCATATTCTAGGGATGTATGACCACGTTAAAATTCAGCTGCTCACTTCTTAACGGTTGACATCGAAGGAGTAGAGTCCCTGTACACTTTTGTCAATTTCGAATGAATTTCCATAGGGGTTAAACCATCCAAAACAAAGAATTTTATAACAGCACGATATTCGAGTTTATCCATTTAAAAAAATAACACGCACGACGTCTACTTCAAAAATTCTTGCAAACGAACTACTTGACAGAACAAGTTGAAAGTTTTCATGTGAACTAAAGACACATGCAGCCATGCAGGAAACATAAATTTCTGTTAATTGTAACGCCATCTCTGTGTTAGGCCGAGAACGTATCTGCATGTGTTTGTAAATTCATATTAAGGAATACTTGTATATACAGGGAAAATTTATTTTCTAAGAAATTAGGTTACTATAAGTGTCACTAAATTGATCGTGTTTTTTATATCATTTACTATGTTTTGTTCAAAACAATAAATTATAAAAGAGACATTATCAATCTTAATAACATTTATGACACTAAGGAATAAATAAAACACTTTTATTTATTCTTTAGTGTGTTGTTTATTGATTAGAATTACAAATGTTATTTATTATGTCTCTTCTATCATTTATGTTTAATAAGTAATATAAGAGACATTATCAATTTAATAACATTTAGACAAAGTGTTTTATTCCATTCCATATTTGTTCCATAGTGTAATGTAATTTCACTAAGAATCTCAGCAATTAACATTTATAATATAGGAAATATACTTTTCCTGTCTCCTTGTATACAAACGAATTCGTAAAAGTGAATTTAAAAACACACATGCATATACACTTGTCATGAGATAAACAGAAACAGGAAATAACAACATCACTTATTTCCTGTTTCTGTTTATCTTACAGAAAGCACTCACTAAAAACATTCACAAAGAATAAGTCTACACATTTTAAAATATTGTTAATTTAAAAACGCTTGTGTTATTGTAAATTTTAGTAAATATTAGACAAAAAAATATATTTAAAGAAAACGTAAGAGCTCGCAAATATATATATATACAAAAAAACTATTATTCACAAATGGAAATATGTAATTGTGAAAGTTATTGGAGGTTGAAGAAAAATATATAACTTGAACCACTCCTCTGAAACGTCGTTTCAGAGGAGAGTTAAATGTTTTATTATCGCAATGGTCGATACTCATAATAAAGAGAAAAAAGTTTATAATCAGAACAAAACGACCAATATATTATATTTAAAAAGAAAAGAATATAAATTGTCAAATACAATTAAAAAATTGAATCGAAAAACAAAAAAAGTAGAGATTGTAAAATGGGTTTCCTTCGAAGAACAAGCAAAATATCTAAATTAGAGTACGTGTCAAGAGAGGAAATGAAAAGGCGTTCAAATAGAATTTTCAAAGTAGATATAACATGATAGAAACAAGACAATTAATATGGTACAAACTCGTAATGAAGATGTAAAATGACAGGCTGCCAAAATAGGTAATAAATTACATCAAGACCAGCTATAGAATGGAAAAATATAGATAGAGTTATTTACGAGGAAGAAATGGAAGATAGAATTGGGCGGCGATGGAAATGCGACATTCAGCTGAAGCTGTAAGACCTCTGCTTGCATACATACATATTATACTTTTATGTAATTTCATATTATTCATACACATCACTGCAATACATACGCATATAATAATAATAATAATAATAATAAGCTTTATTTTACCATCTATTATAATACAGATAAAGAGGTAACGTCATTGTCTATGATGGTCTGTGTGTGTATGTACGTGTATATGTACTGTGTGTAAATGTGGTATAAACATATGTGTGCACAAAGCAGAACATACAGTTTAATATTTGATTGATTTCATCTGCTCTTGGAACTCCGTCACTGTGTAGAATCCGTTTTCTAAATTTCAAAATGGGTTTTTCAGTCCACGATAATGGCAACCTGTTAAACATATCCAAATGTTTGTGTTGGGCAGCAGTTGTACGTAGCCTATGGTTGGGAAGAAGTACTTGTTGTCTGGATCTCAGTTGTATTGCTCTTCCCTCTCCTTTCCTTTTCTGGGTTGGAAGCTCTCGTTTAGCGCGCAGCAATTGCTTATATATGTATGTGGAGGCCAACGTCATTATTTTATTTTTTATGAATATACATAGGTCTACAATGTGCCGTTATATTAACTTGTTCGATTATTCGTAATGCCTTCTTTTGCAAATTAAAAATGTCATTGACATGCACTGAATCGCCCCATAGTTGGACACTGTATGCCATCCGCGAGTGAAAAAGTCCGTGATAAGCTGTTTTTGCAGTTTCCTTATTTGTGATGGTTCTGATTCTCCGCACAGCATATATTGCACAAGAGAGTTATATATATATATACATATATGTATGTCTCTGTGTGAGATGTGTGTGTTGTATATGCATATGGAAACTGAGAAGCGAATATAGGGATTCGAGTCATATGGCGATTCTTTAAAACGTCTTAAATAAAGAATGGAGAAAAAATTAAATTACGTATAACGTATATAATTTAATAATAAAACAAATTAAATACTATCAAATAAATAAAACTGGAATATTTGAGGCTAATAACTAGATCACTTAAGGTTGATAAATAACCCCTTTCCACATTAGTTTTCCTATTATATACGCCTATTTCAACAACTAAGTTGTCACCATCAGCAGATAATTAAACAGCGTCGCACCTGGCAAACTACGGCAGAAACCCGCACGAAGCAAATTCCGTACATGATCTGTACCGTCGAAAGCCAAAACGCACACTGTACACAGTATGCGTTTTGGCGTTTCAGAATAAGAAAATTAATGTAAAAATGGGTTATATATCAACCTTAAGTGATTAAGTTAATTAACAACCTGCTCCATCAAAATTACTGTTTACAACTAGGGTTAATAACATAGAACAAAGACAATACGATCTATATCAATTTAGTTTGCAAGAAAACAAAATTTTCTGAGGTGAATGTTATCTTGTAAATGAACACACATATGAACAAGCGTTGATTTGTTTTTAATTTTGTATACCTATGCATCATCTTATAATACTCATACTTATCATCCTTTGTGTCGGCTGAATTATAAAACATTTGTAATTTTATCGAAACAGACAAAATTTATTTTTGCATACATAAATACCATCACAATTATGAATAAAACAACGCATTGTTCGCGCTAGTAAAATACACTCTGTTATTCTGGATACTCGTTTAACAAACGCAAAATTGTCCGTTCATGTGACAGTGACGTCGTGTGTTTTCATAATTAACGGATGGGACATGTTCTGTCCTATTATGATGAGCATAATGTAAACAAAATGTACGCCCTCTTTTCAATGCCATGCTAATCAAAATGACATATTTGATTATTATTTACATTTCTTAAACTATGATTACGTTTTCAAATACTTCCCTGTAAAGTTTACAAGAAAATATTTTTAATAATTTATTAAAATTATTCCATGTTGACTCAATTAGATAAGATAAAATGTTATAGTCGTTCGCCACGTTCTTCGTGAACATTTTTTTAGACCATTACAGAAAATATTTTTTGAAAATATCTCTTTTTCTCATTTACAATGGAAGATATATATTTATGTAGAGAAAGAGAAAATAACTAGAAGAACAAAAACCAGAATGCGTAATTCAATATTAGCACCAATACTTTCCCCAAAATCATGGACACTTACAGAAATACAGAATAGTAAAATATAGAAAATCTTAAGCAAAGTAAAGGGTGTAGCAAAACTGGATCAAATATAAAATGAGGAAATCAGACGACGATGAAAAGTAGCAAAATATACTCACTAAGCTTAAGAAGCAACAACTCAGGTGGTTCGGCCACGTCTGAGAGACGTCCAGACAAAGACGTGCTACTTGGAATTAGAAAATAAGGAAACCACAAGTAGTTAAGGGTGTTACATAAATTCAAGCAAGTAAAATACCTTCAAAAAGAAAACTATATAGGAGAATTTTCAACTACTCGTCTAGGGTTGAAGAGAATATGATATATAATAAAGATGATTAATAGACAAAACTTATTACCATTACTTTGTTTAAAAACTAGAAAATCCGAACTCATATGCTTCTGATACTATACCATGATGCGCTGCAACCTTTCGAGATTGGTTAAATGATAAGAATCTTGTTTTTTCAACTGCACTTTCTATTATTTGACTTAAGCAAACGTGCTTCTCCACGGGTTGTCATTTTGCTGCCCCAACATTTTCGGTTCTTTCAACAAAAGTAAGAACAAAAATATTTATCGTAGTCTGCTGTCTTTTACTTGTTCACTATCTCACCTCATTCGAAAACATTGCCTGTTCCAAGACCTAATAATACAAATGAGGAAAATCATTAGTTTCAGAACAGCAAGGAGAAATATTTACCACCTGAATAAAACAAACTACACCTAAATAAATCAACTGAAATTAAATCATCTAAGTTGAGGTCCATATTGATCGAAAAATTTGGCAAAAATATTAAGATTCAGATTGCGAGGATATTTAACATTTCGTTCATTTCCTTTTTCCTAAATCAAATTTGTTAAAAGAAATTTACTAATTATTATTAGACCTGTGTTATTTGGATATGCTATTCAAATAATTTACACGATATAAAATTTAATTACATTATTTTTACTTATTCCTAAATTTATGAATGAAAAAGAGACAAAAAAAACTGTTTGAAGCGTTTCCTATGGAATTATTTCGAGCGAAATTATGTGATATGGTAATTCGAAAGTACGTGTGAAAGCTTTAATAATAAACTGGCTAAATGTTTGCGTTAATGAATTGCCACGGATATTCTTAGCTTTAGAATTACAAATTGGTGTTGATAGAAGTTGAAATATGTTTATATGATAATTCCGGTAAATACGGAAAGTATACATCTCACTTTGAGAATATTTAATTTTACTTTTCGATGTACTGATGAAACTTATGAATTATTAAATAATGTAAATTAAGAATATTCCTGCTGGTGTATTCTCAAAAATAAATATTATGTATTCCTTTCCAAGTTTCGTATATAATGGGTGTTTTTAAGCTGCATTAGAACTATCGATATCGATAACTATGGTTTTACAGCTGATAATGTCAAACTTTGTTGAGATTTCTGTTCAGTAAGGTTGGGCAAGTCATCATGAATCGTTTAACGCCAGAACAATGCTTCCAAATTGTGGAAATTTATAATACTTTGAAAAGAATAAATCTGTTCGCGAAGTTGATAGAGCACTTCGTCCATTTTACGGTCAACATAATCGGCCTAGTGAGCAAGAAATTCGTTTTCGCCCTAATTTTACTCTTCTTGATTTAAAACCATCAACAAGACAAAGGAATGTGCGTACCCAAGGGAATATTGCTACTGTAGTGCGAAGTATTGAAGAAGACGCCGAAATGTCGATTCGTCGTTCTCAACTTGTTGGCCTTTGTCTTTGGACTACTTGGAAGATTTTACATAAGGTTCTTGGCTTACGTGCCTATAAAATACAGCTCGTGCAAGAATTGAAGCCAAATGACCATCATTTGCGTCGCATTTTTCCTGATTGGGCTCATTTGAAACTGGCCGAAGATGAGCATTTTTATCAAAGAATTGTGTTTAGAGCTGAAGCTCATTTCTGGTTAAATGGCTACGTCAATAAGCAAAATTTCCGTATTTGATGCGAAGACAATCCTCAAGCCGTTAAGGAATCACCACTACATCCATTAAAATTGACTGTTTCGGCATCATCGGTCCTTATTTCTTTCGAAATGAGGAAGGAGCTGCCGTTACGATAAATGGCGAGCATGCTGACTGAACTTTTGTTTCCAAAAATTAATCAGCTAAACATCGACGACATTTGGTTCCAACAAGACGGCACAAGTTGCCATACAGCGCGCTTAACAATCGATTGATTGCAAAATCAATTTGGTGACAAATTTATTTCCAGAAGTGGTCCTGTTCTTTTTCGTGCGATTTAACGCCTATATATATATATTATATAATTATAAAACCTACCGTTGGTTTCGTTTAATATCTGTGCAACTTATAGGCTGTTAATCAACTTGAATATCCGTTTTCTGTGATCAAATAGCCGGTAAGCATGAGAGTGTGAGTTCGAACCTAATCAGAGAGTAGGTAATTTGTTCAAAAATTTTCGCGACATACGTATGGTGTTAAAAGGGGAAAAAACTACAATTTTCTTTTTGATATTGTAGATTAGAATATTATTCTATAACATATGATTGCAAAAATGGTAAAAATTTGAATTCATCAGATATTATGGATTAATATATGACCGGCTTGGTAACAAAAACAGAATTTTTGAGAACTCGTTTTAATTTTTCAACATAGTCGCTTTGCAATGCAATACATTTAGACCAGACTTTCAAATTTTTTCATACACTCAGTGTAATACGATTTGTCCAAATCTTAGTCTTAGTCTGCGAAGTAGGCTCTTGTATCAGCTTTGATTTCATCGTTTAAAATGAATCCTTGTTTACTCACATTTTTGTTCAAGTTTGGGAAGCGGTAGCAATTTCTGGTCAAGGTAGTTAATGGGCGCGGCACCTCGAAGATTCTCAAAAGAACATAACTATGACTTTTTGTGAGATAATAGCATTGTTGCTTTCTTTATTAAAATTTTACCTCCCACATTGCTTAGACTGCTGCTTCGTCTATGTATGTTTCATTTTTTTTCTTTTGAAAGGAAATAATAATGGAAGGCATTGTGAATAGTAATCTGACTAAGAATACCGTGTAGTAGTGAGTGTAAGAGTGTTTTAAATTTTTCTTCTCAAGAAGACTTAAAACAAACACAAAAGCAATAGCAATATCACGTCTAAAGAAAGTCAAATTGAAATATTTATGAAAAAGTTTTATTACTGTTCACAAGTTTAATATTGGAAATGGAAACATTATCAAAAATAAATTTTAGAGACGTATTGAACCACATTCAATACCATGAATAGGTAGCGAAGTCATATCAGCAAACAGTTTAAAAAGCTATAAATCATAAGCTATATGCTAGATTTATTTGATATAAAATTAAGAAGTTTGGATGATAGGGATTATTTTACACAATCAGAACAATTTACAAAAATATAGATGATATTTGTAGAGTCAAAATATGTAATCTAATGTCCAAGACATTTACGAATAAAGATTTAATGAGGCAGAATGGTGATCCTCAGTCATTAGTATTTCACATTTATGCTGCTATTGAAAGGAGATTTTTCTAAGATATCGTACTGGTAGTAGAAAATGGTATTGGTAAAATGAAAATAAAGCAAAAATAAATATTAAATTTGAAAAAAAAGTTTGAAAGAAGATAATATATTTTAGTATTTGGAGAAGTCGTTAAATGGACAAAAATACAGAAGGAAAAAATAGAATATAAGACTAAAAATGGACAGACACATTTAACGCAAAAGAACTCAAAGTAGGTCACCTAAACGTAATGAACGACTTAAGATAAGAGACTAAAGGTAGAAAATAACTATACAAAAGCGATTAGTTTAGAAAAATATTGAGCAAAATTACTGCAGTTTATAAAGCAAAAATGATGCACTAGGGGAGAAACTAGAATGACATCTAAAATGAGAAATGAATGAGTATCTCTCCTTGAGACTAAAAAGAAAGAGGAAAGATACTTGTACACGAAGATGACACAACAACAAATAATATAATAATAATAATAATAACCTTTATTTCCATCAGGCTTGTAGCCCAATAACAGGAAATTACAAATTATCTTACTGAGTTTAGACATATGTGCGGCAGATGTAATAAAGATTAGAACTAATTCAAACTAAAGTTAATCAGAAAAGCGAACTGAAACAAAAATTATTAAAAATACATATGTAGTATGCATGCTAAGCAAACAAGTTAGCACATTCGTTGGCACTTTTACTAAAAACGTAGATCAGTGTCCTCCTGAGAGCATTAGTCCGTGCCCTTGGCGTCACAAAGGTCACATTACACCTAGAGTTCAAACGGGGCACTAAAGAACACAAACGATGCAGTAACGAAGGACAATCAACACTGTTACCAAGGATGCCATGCAACATTCTACCACAGAGATCAGCCCTCCTGTCATGCAAAGAGTACTTATAATGCTCAAGGAGCAACTCTCCCTGGAACACACCTCTTTGTGGGCACTAATCTTGAAGGTAAGGAATTTTAAAAACCTTTGATGAATGCGCTACAACTTCAAGCACTCACAAGCATATATCGGAGACCAGACCAATGATGCATACTCCAGTTTGCTTACAACATAAGCACAGTATAGACTGTGAATATTTACAAATGAAGGCTAATAAAAACGGAGAATAATAAGTTTAGAGAAGTAGGGGAAACAAGAGAAAGAAATAAATAATTAGTACTGTGCGAAAAAGAATGAGGAAAAGAAAGATATACAATAGGCAAAAAAGAATTAAACACCATATACTTTATACGTAATGATTGCAAAATGTAAAATTAAGAAAGCAACATTGCATTTTATCCGAACATTTGATCGGAATCATGTAAAAAGGAAATATCCCTAGTAAAAAGGTGTTCTAAAATATGTACCACTGGCTAAACATATTTTCAAAAATTTTTATTTAAAGATTTTCAAGTGGCAACGTATTTTTAAAATTTTTGTCGACATGACAATTCTTAATTCTAAACATTTTTATTTCAATCGCTCGATGTTTTCTTATTCATATTACTAACGTTGTTATATCTAATGCAAGTCACTGTCGTATTTATTTCGGGACAAGCACAACGATTTCTTTCATTAGTTACAAGTCAGCTTTCTCGACGAACAAAACGACAAATTTGTAAGTTTCAGAGCGAATGTAAGATTACATGTGTTAAATACTACATACAAAAGACATCTAACACAAGATAAGAGAATGGGCAAGTAACATACAAAATGAATTAAAAAGTTCATATTACAATACTTACACAAGATTGACTTCCAAAAATTAATTTGAAAAGATTGCATCTGTGGCCGATTCAACAAAAATTTATTTTAAACAAGTGTCAAAACGAAAACTTATACTTACGTGGTGTGCAGGAAAAATGTTTTCGTATACCGGGTGTTCCACGAAAATTTTCAAACGTTTTCCGTATTTAAGTCTAGAATGTACGAAGGTGTAATATAGTAGTAGCCTTAAAGTATAAGGATTCGAGAAACGTGTACAAGAACGCATGATAAAAGCGTACGAAGCTGAATAGCAAATGTAGTGAATTTGATTGGAAAAACTTAAGTGTGTATCGAAAATAACTCCTAAATCTTTAACATAGGGGTGTGCATTCAAATTGGATTCGACCCACTGAATAATTATATACAAATGAGTCATTGCATGTAAAATAAATAACTATTTGATATTAGCTAACATTGAGATTTATTTTGTTTGAATATAGATCAATTGCGTATATCAAAGTTACGTTGCAAATTTAAACAATCAGACGAAGATGTAATTGAAGAAAATACTTTGAGTCATCAGCAAAAGCAAGAATTTCGTAATTTATTATAGACAAGGAATTATTAATATAAATACAAAAAACAATGGTCCAAGATTCGATACCTGCGGAATATCTCATGAAGCAATGAAACAACTCGAATCGAAGCCTTTATAAGAAACATAGCACGTCCTATTAAAAAGATAGAACAAATACTTTTAATCGAAATAAGTATAAATTGATCAGACATCGAAGACTTTTCCGAAGTTGGTGTAGTTACATCTACTTGCTGTTAGTTATCCAACGATTCACTAATAAATTTAGTAACTTCTGCTAAGCTGGTGAGAATAGAACGACCTACCATATATCCATGCTGATTTATAGAAATATATAGCTAAACAGAAGCATAACTGATGAGGCGGTAGTTGTAAGTACTCGAATGATCATCTTTCTTAAATACGTGAGTATATTTTATTTCCACAACTACGTCTGGAATTACGAGAATCTTTGAGCGACCGTTGAATTTATCTGAACTTGCGGAAGATTTACTTTTAAATTTTAGACAGAATCTCTGATTTATGCAAAATAATGCTCCACCGCATTCTAAGTGTGTTATTAGGGAACATTTGAATAATAGATTTCCCATTGTATGGTCTCCAAGTTTCCTGGACTTATCCGTTGGCCTTCAGTATCTGGAATTATTTCAAAAGTTTTATGTATGAAATATTGATAAACCATTTTTACATGAGCCAACGAATAGAAAGCTGTTACCAGATAATTCGAGAGACCAGAGTTTTTTGAACGTGTGCACTTCCTTTAAAAGAGGATGTGGATTTTATGGCACAGTTGCAGGACGGTATTTTGAAAAATTTTTTAGTTATAATATTTTTATATAAAAATGAAATAACACCTTAATAAAGAATATGAAAGCAAATTTTGTCTGCTATAATTGTTAACTCTTAAATGGTTGCTTTGCGCATTTATATTTCACGAACCTTTTACCTTATTTTTGACCGTACTATATGTTCTTAATATCTTTAAACGTTGTGTTAAAACAGTCTGTATAAACAAATTTTATTGCCTTAAATAGAATAAGTTATGTCTGAGATATTTATTTAAATATCTTTATTGAATAATTAAGAAAATGTTATTTTCAAAAGAAACAAAGAAATAAATAGATTTAGAAACACATGTACATATTTTTATCTACTCAGATATTAACACATAATTGGCATCTAAAGATCTTTAATTCTATGTAGTACATTTTTATAATCAAGAATTTAATCATTTACTCACCTCCTCTAAATAGGTTTACGCTTACGGGTCTAGTTTTTAATCAATTTCCTTGCAATTTTTCTCTTTTCCTGCAATTTTTTATCTTGTTCGTGCCAGATGTTTGGAAATTTTCAATTTTAAAACGCAAGATTAAACTATTATTTTCTACGAGATCTAAAATATCGATAATTAATACGCATTTTTAATTATAAAACAGACGTAATACATCGTATTACGTCCATAAGAGCCAAAAAGATGTACTCTAAACAATTGACTCAAAAATAAAAAGAAGTTTTTGTTTTAAATTTATTTCAAACAAAATTATATTTGTTGTAAGAAAATCTTTAAAGATATGTTTCTTTAAAAAGTTAGAACTATTAGAATTGTTGTATAATGTTCTTCTTTTGATTCTATATACTTCTGTTACTTATGTTTTTAGAATTGTATGTTCCTTTATATAATATGTACATTTGAATCTTCTTACCCTCAAATATGCACGTGCAGATATTCTTATTAAATGTTACATTTTATATTTTCCTGAAGGTTTCTTAATACATACCCCATACCTTCTTCATTGTTTGTGATGACTAAACATTATATTTATGATATATTAATCTACTCTTCAGAACAAGTATGAGACCATTAACACTTGAATGAGAGGAGAGACCATTAATGCCTCAAAGAAATAGAAACAATCATAACGATCGGAACATGGAGGACAGATGCTATCTGGACAAACAAAATTATACATAGTAAGAGTGTGAGATATTTTGGAATAATAATTGACAAAACAATGACATTTAGAAAGCATCTGCAAAGGGCATTGGAGAAGATAGAAAAGAGTTCTGTGGCATTCTTAGGATTGATTCCAAATATTGGTTATCTAAAAATTGGGAGGAAACACAGGCTCTGCGGTGTAGTCTTATCGACGTTATTGTGTGTTATAATGCAAGGCACATACGTATAAGACTATGTTAACTAAACGTCAGCAATGTGTCTCCATATCTAACTGCACATATCTGTGCAGTTAGATAAAGAGAGGTACGTTATTGACAGACGGTGCGCGAAGTACTTGGTCAAAGTCAAGGAAATCCCTTTTGGCGATTGGAAGAAAAGGAAAAGGAATGTGATTGCCCTACAATAGTCCAAAGCACTGTCGGAGATTCGAACGTGGCTGACACTATAACATGGACTACTATATGAGCCATACATTAACGGATCATGGGATGTTTAACACCTGAGCTAACAAAAAAAGGATGGGTATGGACATTGTGGTGAATTAGCTACAGTCGAGTATACATTTTTCCATTGTGTGTGATGGGAAAAGCGAGGAAGCATGTCTTCTTAAAATTATAAAGTATCTTGATAATCAGTAACTAACGAAGAATCGATCACAAAATATAAGATTTCTGGTATACGCCCAATGGTTTGGCAAAACAAATAATAATAATGAAACGGGATATTGTATATCTTTTATCTTATATAAGATATGTACAATATCAGTTTCATTATTGGAATATCTTTTATCTAATATAAGATATGTACAATATCAGTTTCATTATTGCTTTGAAAGCTTGGAAATCTAGCAATCCAATTTATTAATATTGTCACTCTGTTTTTCTTGCAGTAAAATACACACAGTCCTAAGTTGGTTACCATTTTTAATTTTTTTGAAACGAATTAAATATATCGAAACCGATTAATTTTAAGAATAGGGATAAAAGTCTACCTAAAATTTTCACGTAGAATCCAAAATCGTAATAATATACAAGGTATTCCCTTTAAATTAAGGAAGATGACAACAAGTTCCTGTATAATCGAAACTGTTACATAAGTGCCATTACCTTTTTTAAGGACATGTCCTAAAACACTATTACTCAATTTTCAAAATTTAAATCGAAGTAGTCTCTGATACTATCTTCTTCTAGGCTTCCGGGTTGGAACCGCGTCACTTGTATAACTGCCGACGTTTCATATCCACTCGTATGGGACATCTACAGGGCTCAAACTGCTACTGTTTGTTGTACTGAAACTGTGTCAGTTTCAGTGCTACACGCACAGTTTCAGTGCAACAAACAGTAGCAGTAGTCGAGCCCTGAAAATGTCCCACACGAGTGGGTACGGAACATCGGCAGTTATACCAGTGACGCGGTTCCAGAGCGGAAGCCCAGAAGAAGATAGTATGGCCCGCGGAAGTCTACGTACCAGATTAGTCTCTGAAATATTCTAATGAGTGATTCGGTGGCACACCTCTATGTAACATGATGGTCTCGCCATTAGCATTTCTCGTACAGAATCAATGTTTTCTACTATTTTTGATGTTATTGATAAATTTACTACCAAGTTTAAATTCTTGATACCGCCGTTAACTCTTCTTCGTAATTGTGATTCATCACCAAAATTATGCTGTAATTGAATTACTCAATATTTCTCTGTTTATCGCCAATTTTCGTCAAACAGATAATAATAACCACAGTGTTTCCGCAATCCAGTACTTTATCAACACCCCTTGTATTGACTTAAAGACCTTTTAGCGAATACTTGTCAATTATGACCGTATATGTATGCAATTTATGTATGACTGGGATATGACATGAATATTTAGTAGGGATACATTTCAATTTATATGGACATTCGTACATAAAAGAAGAAAAAAAGTTTGTAGACCAATTCTTTTAAGACACAATGAGAAATTATACAATGGCAGAGCTGAATATATCTCACGAGAAACACAACTCCCGTAAATCTTTTGTTTTCCCGGCATTCTTGAAAAGTGTGTCACTGACAATAAATTTGAAGTTGCTTTAAATATGTATGTATGTATATACGTATCGTACAGAGTGCGTTGTGTACATGTATTTACCTCCTTTTAGTACAATGCTGTTTATGTATATGTAATTTACTAATGGCGAAGCATTTTAAAAACAATCGAAACAATATTTTACTCTGGCGAGTATTGACTTTCCTTCAATTGAGATAGTATATTGACTTTCCTTGAATGAAAATGGTATAAAGGTTAAAGAGTAGAATATTTTAAAACCCTAAATGCAAGATTATTATTACTGTCTTTATTGCATATGTAAGTACATGTAAGTAATATATTGGGTTGGCAACTAAGTACTTTCGGTTTTGTAGTATAAAATAAAACACTTTTTTTTTAAACAAAGAATAGTTTTTAATCAATTATATATTTTCCATTTTGCTCAATGACCTTTTGCCATCTTTCTTTCAGCTGCATGATTCCGCGCTCATAAAATTTCTGGTCCGTATCAGCAAAAAACTGAACCAGGTGCGAGTGAAGGTCATCGTCATTTGTGAAAGTTTTACCATTCAAAGAATTCTGAAAACTTCGAAATAAATGGTAATCAGATGGTGCTAGATCAGGACTGTATGGGGGATGTGGCATCACTTCTTAGCCAAGCTCCAATAGTTTCCCACGAGTTGCCAAATATGTGTGAGGCCTTTCATTATCTTGGTGGAAAACTACACATTTCCGATTTGACAATTCTGGCCGTTTTTCTTTGATTGCTTCATCCAGTTTTATTAATTGTTGACAGTAAACATCAGAATTGATCGTTTGGTTCCTTGGAAGCAGCTCAAAAAACAAAACACCTTTGTAATCCCACCAAACTGACAGCATGATTTTTTTAAATGCATTTCAGCTTTCGATGTGGTTTGAGCTGGTTTATCGTGTTTGCTCCATGATCGTTTTCGAACTATGTTACTGTACAGGACCCATTTTTCATCACCAGTGATGATTCTTTTTAAGAAAGGGTCGGTTTCATTTCGTCTAAGGTGCATATCGCAAAAGTTGATACTTTGCGTTAAATGAATTTCTTTCAATTCGTGAGGTAGCCAAATATCAAACTTTTTAACTAGCCCAAGACATTTTAAATGTTTTTCAATTGTTGTGTGCGATACATGTAGGCTCTCCGCTATCTCTAGAACAGTTATATGACGATTCTTTTCAATTATGACTTTGATTTGGTCATCATCAACTTCAGTAGGCCGACCAGAACATTGCTCATCTTTGAGGGAAAAATCTCCAGAGCGGAATTTTTTATGCCAATTCTGACACGTGCGCTCTGTTAAGCAATTAGCACCATAAACTCCACATATCTTTGTGTGAGCCGCAGCAGCTTTCTTTCTTTTACGGAAATAAAATAGTAAAATATGTCGAAAATGTTCGTTTCTGCACTCAATTTAAAATTAACCCACAACTAATAGCTTTAATAAAAATCACGCACTACTTGCTTCTGAAGTTACGTCAATGTGACTAGTATCACGCGACAAACGGTAAAGTACAGCACTAACATACGTTATACAAAAAATAAAGCAACGCTCTCTATCAGTAAAAACCGAAAGTACTTTCGACAACTAAGTTGTCATCATCAGCAGATATTTGCAATGTGTCGCACTTGGTACAAAGTGTCGCACCCAGTGCACAATTTGGTTCTCAACGGTTTGGATCGCGTAAAGGGTTTGTTTTCGTACGGGTATTTTTCACCGTGGTTTACCAGGTGCTACACTTTGCAATTATCTGCTGATGATGACAACTTAGTTGTCGAAATGCGTATACAGAATTATGAAAGTTAATGTGGAAAGGGGTTATATATCAACCTTAGTGATTAAGTTAATCAACCACAGGCTCCATCAAATTCAACTTCAAAATAAAAGAAATGAATTTAGCATAAAACTTATACACAGAGTTCGGTTCAAAAATACGGGTAAATCAAAATATATACAAACGTATGTATATATTTATATATACAGTACTTTAACAGGATAAAGTAGACGTCAGCAGATGCACATTAGACGGTTGGTAATAATACTTGAAGTATGTTATGTAAGACACTCAACTTTGAATATGTCGCGAATACGAGGTGTAAGTGATTAAACAGAGTAACTGACCAAAGATTATACAGAGAGATTAAAGCTCAAGATCACTAAACAATTTTTTTCAGCGATGTGTTATATTAATACCAGGACTGTAACTTTAATAGTGTTAACACTGCTATGGAAGCGAAGCGAAGCGGAATGAATTATTCTCGCTGTTACTACAATTTGTCTATGCCTTACCTATCTTACAATGGACTCTTCATTCTGAAGAACAAAACGATATGACGAGAAAAGAGTAGTCGTCTATGAGTTACTGGTGGTCTGTGTTTTCGACATGGCAGAAAAGAGGAACACTGAAGTTGGCTGGTTGTTTGGCGGTGTTAGATACACATTGACATCAGACGATTTGTGAATTAGGCTCCGAGATAGGACTATCACATACAACTGTGCTGCGTATTTTAAAAAATCACCTGGGAATGTGGAAAATGTATCACGGTGGGTGTCCTTACAACTTGACGAAAATGCAGCAATGGATATGATATGATGCCGCTCAAATTCACTTGGAACGTTGTGGTCGTGAAGGAAACCCTTTCTTACATCGCATTAATACGCTTGATAAGACATAGACCAGATCCTTATTAGTATTCCTATGTTATACTTCACACTTTGGGCTGTTCAAAATGTCCGCTCAAATTTTATTGTATTTAAGATAGGGTTTCAACGTCGCTATGTTTTAATTTCAAGAACAACTGCTTTCATATTTTAAGCAAGATTTCCACGATTCAATCAGTATGTTTCCCATAAGTGTTATACTGAAATAAAATTAATAAATTTGGATTTAGTAGTCGTTGCTTGATCTTCAAGAAATTTTTAGTATTGGCTTCAATTCAGAAAAAATATATACTATACCTTTACCCTCATAATATTTCTTGTTGCTCTCAAAGCTTCGAACAATCATAATACGACTAACTGCGCCATATTGAGCGATATTCATACGGTGACTAAAATCCTGTTGTATAGTGACAATAGACTTTCCATTACAAATATGGCACTGCACCGCACCATCCACTCATAATTACAACTGAGATGGTACGTATCCCCGAAGCAAATAACATCCCTCTTATCACCATACCAGCACTGCCAACTATGTACTTGTCATTCAAAAAACGTTCGTTTTGCCACAAGTCGCCTTGTACAAATTAAAATGGGATTTCTTCTTAGCTTCCAAGTAATGCTATGTATACCAGTTTCCCTTAGACTTGCTTACGGCTCCCAACCTAAGACACTCTTGTTCATATTATTTTAGTACTTACTTTACGACGTCGAGTTTCTATTATTCTATTGTGTCTGGTTTGATTCATTTTGCCCTGGTCTTTTTATTGCTTGCATTTTCCAGCCCGAAATGTATGACACGTTTATGCATAAAATTGAAATAAATTCTTTCAATATTATTGCATCTAATCTGTGATCGTACTATAAATAATTCCTTCCGTTTGATATTTGATGTTCTTTTCACATAGTAATGAGTTTTATTTGTTTAAGGCTTGTTACACCCTTGACGTTATTTCTGTTCTACCACTTCCTTCCCAATAGATAACTCTACTTAAGCATTTATATTTTGTAAATATTGTCTCTTCCCTTCCTCTATTATTGTTGCCCCGAAATAATTTAGCAAATGGAGGCTTATGTAGATATCTTGTCTTTCTTCATGATATGTTTATCGCCGGTTTACCACTTCCTTCCCAATAGATAACTCTACTTAAGTATTTATATTTTGTAAATATTGTCTCTTCCCTTCCTCTAATATTGTTGCCCCGAAATAAATTAGCAAATGGAGGCTTATGTAGATATCTTCTCTTTCTTCATGATATGTTCATCGCCGGTCTTATTAATCATTCGTAAACAAACTACTACAATAACTGCCCGTTAAATTTCAAGTATTTCATTCATATGCACCTTAGATGTAAGAGAAATACACCATTGCTGCTTTAAACACTTTTGTCGGCTGGAGTGAGGTAGATTTGTTATAATTAATGTGCGAGAACTAAACCTAAATACAAAATTTTTATATTTAGCAAAGTTTCTCAATGAAAGAACAAAGAAATTAAACAAAAAAAAAAGTGAATAAGAAAAATATTGAGCTGATCTTTAATTAAAATATCTATAAATGTTTCTACATTTCACAATTTGTTATTAATACAAAGGGCAGATGCTACTAAAAATACTAAGCTTCGCTGTCATCCAAAAATTGTGAAAAGTATAATTGCTTCTCTTTCGTTAATGTAATCAAAACAAAGTCCGTGGTTATATAAACAATTCCTTTTCATCTTTAATAACGAATTCGTTTAATTTCCCTCAGGTTTTACATATAATACGGTCTAAAAAAGCAATTCTATTTTAATTTATTATGTCGTATGTAAAATTTGGTTTATGAAAAATAATACTTAATATTCTTTTAAGAAAAATATGTATGTACTGGAGTTAGAATCGTTGTGAGTGCTGATGATCAATTACAATCATGAAGACTCATATAAACATTGAAGCCATATAATCAATTCTGAATTTATGTTTTGTTTAACAAGAATTGAAGGGAACCTTAGAGAATTTATTTTACCAAATGCATTAGTTTCTTTTAAATTTTGAATTAGGCGTAATATAAATATAACAAAAGTAACGTATTTGTACTATATTTATTATTGAGCTTCGTTTTAATAAATATGTCAGTACAAGAGATTACAAATTAAATTTAAATAACGAGTATGGTATTTACTTTGGCGTTTTCTTTCAGTATGTCGACCATTTTTGTATTAATTTGCCTTAGTTTTTTTTTGATTGGGCATTTATTGTTTATTTAAAAGTAAGTGTATTTTATTTTTGTAGTTAGATTTGCAGGAACTTTTATCAAATGCCAAAACATTGTTTCTCAAAAAACGGTTCTCGTGAGATGAAATATGTCCATTCGTGGGCTAATTTTTCTAAGAACAATTAAGAATTTGATTTTATAAATTGTACTAATTTTATTATTGCACATTTCTATATAAATTGAAAGAAAACTATTTCTCGTTCTTTTTATTTATTTATTGGTCTTGGGAATCTTAGTCTATATACCATTAAGTACGTAATTAGTCACACAGAGACATATACTTCACATCTCTGAGTCTATAGAAATGGCCTTAAAACTCGTTTAAGATTGATATATAACCACTTTCCATAATAGTTTTCGTATTATCTATACGTATTTCGACAAATAAGTTGTCATCATCAGCAGATAATTGAATAGTGGCGCATTTGGAAAACTATCGCAAAAGCCCGTACAAAACAAATTCCGTTCACGATCTGTACCGAAATATGCATATAGAATACGAAAATTAATTTGGAAAGAGGTTATATCTCAACCTTGAGTGAGATTAAGTTCATCAACCACAGGCTCCATCAAAATTATCTACTGGTAAATAGATGAACCCACGGAGTAAAAGAATAAAAAGGGACTTAATCACTAAGGTTGATATATAACCCCTTTCCACATTAACTTTTGTAATTCTGTATACGCATTTCGACAACCAAGTTGTCATTATCAGCAGATAACCGCAAATAGTCGCACCTGGTAAACCACGGCGAAAAATACATGTACGAAAACAAACTCCGTACGCGATCTACACCGTTGAGAACCTAAATGTACACTGTACAAGTTAATCTCCATCAAATTCAACAATAAAAAGGGAGAATATGCATTGCTACGTTCTACTTTTAATTTTGTTAATCTTCATTTTCGTTATTATTGCTGTACTTCACAAATAAATATATAAATGGAGGAATTCTGAGACTGCTTAAAATCTATCCTGTAAAAAGGCGGAGGCAATCTTTTATTAATTGTTAAATAAAATAAATAAGTTTAATATTCAAGTACATATTTTAGAAAGTCAAGTTTCTATTTTTCTATCTGTGTTTGGTTTGCTTTATCTTGTCTTGATTTTTTATTGCGCGCATACTCTTTGAAACATCTATACATAAAATTGACATAAACTCCTTCCAACTTTTTCATCCAATCTGTAATCGAACAATAGATACTGCCCTTTCCTTTGATAACACAGGGTAACAAAATGAAAAAAAAAATTTGGTGCCGGAAATCTAACATCTGATTTTAGATGTTTTTAATGTGCTGATTCCAAAAATGCCACCAGATTTTTTCTATCAGCTCTAGTTTTTGAGACACAGGTTACAGGTTAATTGATATTTTTTTCTGATAAAGGACAACAAATAAAGAGATAAATCTGTACTTAATCGTCAAAATAGAAATTTGCCAGAATGTAATTAGCCAAATGGAGACCTGAAATTGTCCCTGACCCAATGTTCCTATACTAGGTACTACTCAATACATTGCTCTTAATTACTTTTATACCTGTAATTGCCTATGACCCGATCCTTCTATGCCTGCTTGGCTGTACTCGATTTAGTATATTACTGAGTTTTCCCAAGTAAAGTTGTGCTATCATTTTGTGTAAATTTTGGTAGTTTTGTAGTATCAAGACACTAAACTGAAACAATGGCATCCACAAGCAGACGTACCTGTGTAAATCATCCCGATGTTTTTTGTTATGTGTGTGGTGAATACACTTTGAAAGAGAGCAGAAAAACGATTTCTGACTTTGTGAAAAGAGCTTATCTTGCCTATTTTGGCGTTCATTTAGGAGATCAAGATAAATCTTGGGCCCCACATTTCATATGTAAAACATGTGTTGAACATTTGCGACAGTGGGCAACTGGAAAGAGGAAGTGCCTAAAGTTTGGTGTACCAATGGTTTGGAGAGAACCACGAAACCATTATGACGACTACTATTTTTGTCTCGTTAATATTAAAGGCATAAATAGAAACAATAGACACAAATGGACATATCCTGATCTAGATTCTGCAAGAAGGCCTGTAGCGCATTCAGAAGAAATACCCGTTCCATCATTTAGCAGTCTACCCGAACTGACAGAAGATGATACAGAAACATCAACGTCTGACGAAGTTCAAAGAATTCAATCAGAAAACGACAGCGATTTTGATGCAGATTTAGTAACTCCGCAGTGTTTCAATCAAGAAGAACTAAACGATCTTATAAGAGACCTGAATCTCTCAAAGGAATCCGCTGAATTACTTGTATCCAGATTAAAAGAAAAAAATCTTTATGTGATTAGTGTCTAATGTAATTATGTAAATTAAGTTTTTGCAATAAATACTTAAATCCATGTGTCTTTGTTTTTTTAACTGTCAATAGTAACATTATATATTATAACAGTTATAACGTAAAATATATACACAATTTTTTAAAAAAATCTCAAAAACTAGATCTGATAGACCAAATCTGAGAACTTTTTTACATTCTGCATCCAATAATTACCCAGGAACAGTTAAAAAATCGTAGGCACCAAAATGTGTGTTGGCCTATGTAATTGATGTTGTTTTCATATAATAATTGGTTTCATTTGTTTAAGACTTGTCACTCCCTTCACATTATTTCTGTTCTATCATTTGCTTCCCAATTGCTGACTCTACTTAGGTATGTATATTCTGTAAGTATTGTATTATCTCTTCTCTTCTTCTACTGTTGCTTGCTCGAAGTAAATTAACAAATTGAGGATTATGTAAATATACTCTTTTTCATCATTTGATGTTCATCGCTGATCTTATTAGTCATTCAGACTATTATGTGTAACAATAAAAAGTGCACGCGGTGCGCAAAAGAGCATGTTTTTACGACTGAAGTAGCGTACATGTGCTGGACACGCTTTTGTGCACGAGTCGTATGCTCAAACCTGTGCACGCTTCTTGTAATTTGATAGAGCGTTGAACAAGTTTCCAACTAAAGTAGGCATTTCGTGCGTCTTCTCAATAAAACGTATTTTAAAAATAATTAACAGTTTATTTTGTCAAACAATCTGAGGCTACTCTTTTACTTATTGAAGAGCAGAGAAGGTAAACTCGGCTAATATACAAGCAGACAATTAAAGATTAGTTGAAATGTTCTTACCAAACGACAAAACAAAATTAAGAGTATGCGATCGTATTTCCGGAAGAAATATCAGAAGTGTCCAAATAAGGAAAATTAGTTTGAAGAGTGACGATGTGTACAATTTTAGCTGGTTTGCTTATAAGCATCTGTTGTTTTTATTAGTTGCTGATACACCCAGATCTGGTAAAGAAAGAGGAAATCGCAAAATTAGGTGTAAATACGAATAATTTCGAGGCAAGTCTTTATTTTTTCACAAGCCAGAATATTATTATTAATTATTTTTCAAACAACTCCTTATCTTCTATTAATTCTCTTAATAAACTGTTCCTGCTGCTTCAAAAAATCGCTCATCCACAATTTACGTTTCCTGTTATTCACTTCACTTTGTAATTTTTATAAAATAGCACTTTCTGTAGCACAAACTTCGTAAGATGCTTTTAGTTTTGAATATTAACACGACTAACTGCAAAAGAAGCTTCACTAAAGACTCTCAAGTTACATCAAATATTAAACAAGATAGCATGCCCAAAAGCGGTCCCATCACATACATGGACCTCAAGAGAACATAAGTAATAGAATACAAAAATATCTAGATTAAAAGTCTTAGCAATGTCGAAAACGTCCTGTTTACCCTAAATCTCTGTAAAAGTTAAAAAGACCCGCTATCCGTATCATATGTAACATTCTTGGTTGGAAACATTCTCTAAAATTCAGAAAAGGAATTATTGTTATCGTTATTACAATTTTATTTTTCTTTCTGACACTTTAAATTTTGGTTTTTGAGGTATATTTTTCGGTATTGTAGATTTTTTTCAACTTGCTCTGATGATTCAGAAATTACGCCACACCTACCTGTTTCAGTGGAAGAGGTAGCAGTACGTCTTCTTTTAGAAGGAACATGTCCGATTAGACAATGTTTAAATCTGGTCCAGAAGTATTTGCTAAAGTAAGAGCGTCATTATCGTTATTTTTATTTGAGGTTATAATGTTGTCTTTATGTGTTCATTGCTATCTAAATTTATCAAACATTCTACTGTGACAACGATTTGGTTCGATTTATTTCCTTCAAGGCATCCGTTTGCAATATGACCCATCTTCTTAGATAAAAAACACATTATTTCGGCTACAGCAAAGAAAATTCCAAACGTATTCTCTTTATATTTAGTAATAAATGAATCCGGTTGAATAATTTATGTGAAAATGTGAAGAAACTTTTCTAATGAAACTTAAAATGTAGTTGTATTTCTGTCGACTGGTAGCTTTAATACATATAATGGGCGAAATAATTTGTATATCCGTTCGTTTCAATTCTTCCTGTAATATATTATTAGAAACACTTGGTGAGACATTGAAAAGGATTACTTTCCCTGCAGGAGGCATCAAACGACGGGCAGTAATAAATTTATCGCTTAGTGTTACACCTGTGTGTTTTACAACGGACTTATATACAATTTCTTTGCTGGACAAGTAAATACAGATATGGTTATTAGTAATTTTCGAAGCAAATATAATATTATGGAGTCCAGTTAATCAGCCAACTCTTAATATACATTATTAACATAACTAGCTGCTGCCATATTACCTTCCTCAACAGAAATAAATCTATTATGAGCAATAAAAGCCATGTTTAGGCGTATAGTACTTTTTATTACTTCTATTATTTCTAAAATAAATAAAAATTAAATAAATAATTTAAAATTTACTTTTTTCTTATATTTCGTGTGCTTTTGTTTTACGTATAATGTTGTATACCTTCATATAAAATTCTGAAAAATCTTATTTAGATTTCAGATAACGCTTTCTGTAATATCAATGGAAACGCTACCCTAACATAATATTTCCGTTTCACTCACGCAAATGACCGTTTTGCACGTTAGAAAATGTATAGCTATACATCTCACCTCAGTTAAACTGTTGAGAACTACGTTAGTGTCACATAGACCCAGCATATTCAACTATGGAATAGTTAAAATACAGCACAAACTACTGAAATTATTTTTGTTAATGAAATGTTTCACAATTTGTACGCCAAGGTATGTTGCAATTTAAATGAAATGGAATTCTAAAAATTCACATGTCCTCGTATACTTATTGAAACTCCCATAAATATGCATGTAAATACATTTAATGTTGTATGACACTTTATGTCAGACATAAGCGAAATAATCTACTAAATTTGTTTCACAATAAAAATTGTCTAACATATTTCTCTAAATGTATAGTCCTACTATTCAGGGTTGTATTTTTTTTTAATTAAAAATGAAGGCTGTGTTTTAGCCAAATGATAATATTAATGTTTGTAGATAGCGCTCGCCGTCAATGTCCATTAATCGTATTGAATTTATGTATATATAGTGTAATATTACAACTTAAGTCATTTTTAATAGATATTGATGGCACGGCTGAAGATATTTGTATAGGATATGTACGTAATATACCAACTACATATATGATATAAAATGTCCATAAGTTAAAATTACATAAATTTGCTTATTTATATGAAATTAGGAATATAATAAAGGCTTTTGCGGACGTTGACGATCTAATAATGGTACTGATATGAATGACAAACATAAATCTTTAACAAATACTACTATATGAAGAGTTTAACTGTTCAAAATTTTAATTTATGGCCATTATTTCATAACTGTATATATTAATGTATATTATATAATTGTTAAAAAGATGTTAAATATGTATACTAAATGTAATTATATAAACAAATAAATAAATGTACACCTCATTGGAACATCGTCTTATTTTTTACAATAGTTTTCATAAAACTATATTTTCAGAGCTGAGAAATACAGACAAATTTCTTGTTTTTAAAAGAACCGAAATTTTTGCCATCAACACAATCATTTCAAGACATCAAAGCTTCTATTCAGAACAGTTCCCTGAAAAGAGACCCATGCGAAGCATATGTACTTCTTGAATTAGCATTATTATGTAAGTACACGTGTACACGTCTATATCACACTCATCTGCGAATCCTAAATCATTTTTTCTCATTTGTATATGCTTCTTTATTTGATATTCCGCAATATCATAATCAACTACAAATATATTAAATTTCTATAAATATATTAATACTATTTGTCACAATTATTGGTGTAGTGTATATACGAGGAAGTATTGATAAGTAAATACATAACTCGCCATATAAAATGATATAATATTTAGAAACAAAATTGTATTTTTTTCGAGATAATCTCCCTTTAGACTGACACGCAATCCAAAGTTATCCACTCAGAGTGCAGCTTCCCAGCTTGCTTAGTCGCGGCTAAATAAAATAAGAGTGAAACCTTGTTAAATGAATCAGCAACCTGTACATTCGTACGTTACAGTGAGTAACAAGGAATAACTTATTTCATTTTAGGTATCAAGCAATTACCATAAATAGGATATCATAATTTCGCTTTAATTAATAAATAAAAGACAAGTTAAATTGAAGGTAATGTATAAATTGTTGTTAAATTGAGAAGAACTGTATATGATATTAAAAATAAGAAAACAAGTCAATACATAGGTTTGATAATTTGCTATCTATAACGAAATTCAAAACAAAACAACACAAAAAACAAAGTAGTTTTCCTGAAAATAGGCCAAGTTTCGTATATAAAAGAAAAATTTACAAATTTAGAATTTCACTTGCTCAAGAAAAAAGAAGGGGAAAAGGGTATTTCTTGAGTACGTAGTAAATTAATTAGGAAAGACGAAAAAAAATTTCCCTAAATGGTAGTTTCTGACTGCTTCTGGGCTTCCGGGTTGGAACCACGTCACTGGTATAACTGCCAGTTACACCAGTGACGCGGTTCCAACCCGGAAGCCCAGAAGCAGATAGTATGGACCACGAAAGTCTACGTACCAGATGGCTTCTAAATTTATCAAAAAAACTTAACTCTTAACGACGGCGAGGTTGTTGTTTCCAGCTATGGCTCAGCCTAAATTATATGGTAGCGTTCACAGGATTTAACTTCTATGGAGCCGGTTCTCCTTTTTGAGTCCACAGTTTTCATTGTTCTTTTGTCTCGGGTGTAAAGTGATGGACCCATGTTTCATCCATGGGTATGAAATGGCGCAAAAATTCTGATTTGTTGCTGTGAAACTTCGCTGAATACTCAATTAAAACATCTTCAGCACACTGTTTTTGCTCGAGTGTGAGCAAACGCGGTACCAATCTTGCACACAGCTTCCTCATGTCCAAATTTTCAGATAACGTGCGATGTACCGTACTATAATGCCTACTATATCTGCTGGCTTGCGCAACCACAAAGCGGTATGGTTTTTCTTCACCATTTCTGGAGTCGTTACCTCATTTGGTCGACCACTGCGATGCTCGTCTTGGCAGCTCGTACGGCCTCGTTTAAGCTCTGCTACCCAATATTTCACTACTGTAAACGAAGGAGCAAACTTACCCAGATTAGATTCTAGTTCAGCTTTTATATCGGTTGGGCTGAGGACTTTCAAATAAAAGTATTAATGGCTGCCAAACAAATACTAAACAACGTGACGTCTTCAAACTTGAAACATATGCTTTATGGATCGTGTACTTTCTAATACAGAAATATTTTTCAAACAACTACCGTAATCTCTATGTCAGGCGGGGTACTTACGGGACCACCATCGTATATATCAATACCCCGTCGTGTGTATTAAGTCTTTGATTATGTATATTTCGTGTATGTAAATAACGTCCGTTCAAAATCGACATCGACGAATTATAAATAGGTAGAATCATATATGATTAATGGAGAAATGGTTCTGAATTCGCCTAGAGTATTAATAATGCATAACAAATCTAAACAGTGTACTGATTTAATAGTTTCGCCCCCATATCTGCATACGAAGTACGAAATATGAGACGACCGACCACCCACTATTGCAGTATACTACTTAGGAAATACAGAAATAATAACTCCAACGCATACATAATAAATACCGTTATTCCTACAAATTTAGATTTATTCTATATTTTAGACATAAGCCGGCTGATACCTTTAGCTTTCACTTTAGATTCAATCACGGTGTCGTGATTTAATCTAACGCAGTTGCTATCCGGGAAGGTGTCTCTTGAATATTCTTATTCTATGAACGCTGTTAAAACTAATAAAAGCTAGGATTGAACATTTCTTCGTATAATGAGCGAGAGGAACCGATGCAGGGCAATCACGTACAAGTATTGGCGATAGCTTGCATTATGTCAATGATGCCAAGACGCTTGGCAAAGGTGAATTGTTAATTGTAATGGGTGTAAATACATTTCTAAAGTGTTTTCTATGCATTAAAATATACAGGAACTATAATTAAATGCTTTATTTGCCACATTAATATTCCCAGCGACGCTGTACGCTACTGTAAATTTGAGGGTTTGTTCAACGTTAATAGTAGATAAAAATACTCCCCGTAGTTAGTGTTTAGAATTTAAGGAATGTGAAGGCTTAGATTATTATTGTACACAGTTCGACATCTATTTTTCAAAATGATTCGAATTTTTATCTTTCTTTGTTTTGTGTATATACCGGTGCTAAAATCAGTAAACGCATTACCAAAGGTTATAATACGTTTTATGGAATTTGATACATCTTTAGCTTACTAGACTTGACGGCAGAAGCTATCGAAGTTACAATACATTACAAAACAGTATGACTTTCGGCAAAACACGAGATCCTGTAAAATTTATAACGCTGTAAATCGTTGTATTGACTACTATGAACTGTGATGTGGGTATATTCAAATAGGAAATGATTATGATTGAGTTCCGGGTTAGCTACAGCTTTGCAATTATAATAAAAAGTAATTAACGATTTATGGTATATGCGGAAGGCTGACAGAAGTTATTAGCAGAAATAAAACAAGGTTGTTCTTAAAATTTTATTTACTGAATTTAGTGAAAAGAATCTTAAAGCTTTGAGTATATTAGTACAAATTTGAAAGCAATTTGTTAAAAGAAAACCGTAATCAATGGCAAAGGCTGTAATATCAGGTTGTTACAAATGTAATGTCCGCTTTTTCCTTCAGTCTGAACTGATTCGCATCTGTGTGAAGACGTGTATGTTTTTGGTGAAAATTATTATTGTATTTGTAGAAAAGGGTATTTATTTTGAAGTGTGTACCTGTTCCATTTCTTGGAAAGATTAATACACCTGTCCTTGTCTCGCCTATGGAAATGCTGTCGGCAAGAGATGTTCGGGCAATTTACCTCTTTCAATTTAAAAAGGGATTAAATGCAGCTGCAGCAACGCGAGAAATTAATCAGACGTTCGGTGAAACCACGTGTAATGAACGCACATTACGGCGATGGTTTAAAAAATTCAGCGAGGGAAATTTTGATTTGGAAAATGAGCCTCGCGGATATGCGCGTAGCACCGTTAATGACGACGAGCTGCGTGTAGAAGTTGAAAGTAATCCGTCGACAACAGTGCGTAGCCTTGCAGAAACATTTCAAGCGTCCATTGCCACCATTAGTCGTCACCTTTCTTCGATTGGCAAAGTGAAGAAACTCGATCGATGGGTGCCGCACCAATTAACGGAAGCCAATAAGCTCCGTCGATTAGAGGTGGCTACCTCTTTGGCTAATTGACAGAAAGTTGAACCGTTTCTTCATCGAGTGATAACGTGTGACGAAAAGTGGATACTTTATGATAATCGGATACGGTCAGGACAATGGTTAGATTAAGGTGAAGCACCAAGGGAGCATGCACGAGCATCACTTCACCCGCGAAAGATTATGGTGACTGTATGGTGGACCAGTAAGGGTATTATTCACTATTAATTTTTGCAACCTGGTGAAACCATCACGGCAGCGTCCTATTGTGCCGAACTGGAAACTATGCATGGAAAATTGAGCCGCTTGCAGCCCTCACTAGTCAATAGACATGGACCCATACTTCTTCATGATAATGCAAGACCTCATGTTGCACGACAGACAATCCAAAAACTTTCGGAATTTGGTTACGAAATTCTCCCTCACCCACCTTATTCACCTGACCTTTCGCCAACTGATTTTCATTTTTTCCGAAGTTTAGACAATCACTTAAAAAATAGGGACTTCCCTGACCGGGAGTCTGTAATAGCAGTGTTTGAGCAATATGTGAGCCGTCAAAACCTAGATTTCTTTTCAAAGGGAATTTTTCAGCTTCCAGGCCGTTGGCAACAAACTATTGATGTAAATGGAGACTATTTTGGAGAATAAATATTTATATTTTTTTAAATTTAGACTTTTTTTTATTCCTTACAAAATCGGACATTTCATATGTAACAACCTGATAGAAAGTATAGGTAATAAACTCTGAAATGACATATACAAGGATTAGTAAAATAAACTAGGTATCGAACGAAGCGTGGTCTACTTACGTGTGCATGTGTATCTCTTTTGAATGGTTTAATTTCACGACCGCGAAATATGCACGTTGAATACTAAATGTACAAACTTTCGGCGAAAGTATCACTCGCGTGCACGTACTCTGTGTTTGAGAGATGTGAAGGGAGAGTTTCTAAAAAATATGCGCCTTTAAAAGAATAAGTGAGACGAAGGCCAAGTGCCGTCGTGACTGAAATTAACGAATCACAATGCAGGTAATGCACATCAATAATTAGAAGCAATTAAAGGCTGTGATATAAATATAGAGTTTGTGACGGCATGAGAAGCAATATTCTCAGAAGCTATGTCATAAAAAGCACTTGAAAGGAGCCGAAATTTTGAAATAAAATGGTAAATAGAAATTAGATAAAATAGAATTGAATTAAATTTGAGTGGAATATACATATATAAAGAGACTATTTTCGAGAATTGCCTACGTGCGCACATATGTGCGTTCTAGGAAGAAGAAGGTGTTTAGTTTTATAATGCACAGTACATACTTGATCAAAATGTTATCCTTAATATTGTGTTCTTAATAATGTTATTAAATAAAAAACGTATTCGAATTGAAGATAATGAAAAGCATGCGACTAGGCTCCGGCTAAATTTACAATCCACCAAATTTCAGCGTTTTGTTTCATCTATTAAAAGGAAAACTTCATTTACCGTGCAGCAAACCAGCCAACTCTATATTATAAATTATAAATAAAATAAATCTGCTAACTCCAACACTGATATTTTAGAAAAATGAAAATTCTGTGGCAGACAAAAGTTAGTTTATGTTTATGTTTCCGTACATTTGCATTGAAATGAATAAAGTATGTCTGGTTATTTGTATTGTATACTGAACATTGATTGAAAAGTAAGTTTTCTTTCCAAATAATTTCCTCGTTGCCATAAAGTTTTATTCTTGTATTTAAAAAAAAACATTCATTATCTAAAAGTTGATCATCCAGTATATACTTTAAATCAGGTATGGACAACTTTTGACATGTTGACATGGCTAAACTTTAATGTGCAAATATGTTCGTGGGCCGCGCTTAAAAGTAGTGCATTTTAAAGTAGTGTTTATAATTTTTAGCGATAGATATCAGATATGAAATAATACAACAATATCTCGTGGGCCGTATCAAATCTTACAGCGGGCCGTATTCGGCAAATTCTTGTGGTTTCAAATTGACTTATTACATTGTCTTCGAGCCGGCTACATTATTGGCTCGTTTTGAATACCCTCTCTATCGTTTCGACGAAGTTATGCCCACAACCTTTAAAGGATTGTGAACAGCTTCAAGCAAAAAAAGTTATTATATCCAATTGGTGCAAAACTAGCAATCTACCTCTGAATCCTGTTAAAGGTAAAGTGTTAAGTTTATCTAGAAAATCTAATATCTTTCAGTTTAATTATGAACTTGATGTCACTCTTTTATTTATTTAAAAGTTCGGGTGACTGTTTTGATTCTCGTTTTACTTATTTGCCAATACGAAAAATATCTCTAAGCAGGCAAGGAAGATCTGGGTATCATTACTCATAATTGCAGATTATTTTCTAGTATACAAACTTTGAATTCCCTATATTATTCTCAGATAAGATACAGATTTGAATATGCCTGCATAATTTGGAGCTCCTATTATGAAGTGCTGAGACGGGAACTGGAATTAATCCAAAGACAATAAATTTTGCTAGTAATTATATTGTTTTAATATCCGTCATATTCGACATCAAAACGCAAATTTTAACCGTTCCCTCTTTTTGTCATTGGTATTAATAAAACTAAATGTAAATGATGAAGAATATTTAAATCCTTAACAATTATTGTTATTATATGGCGTAAATAACAAAGCAAACCTAAAGCTCTTCAAATTTATTTCAAAGTTAGAAAGAACAATGTTTTCCATTTACTTTACATACTGTACCAATCTATGCTGGCTTGTTACAACAACGTTAACGTTCGTAGGCAGAAAATGTATTACAGTGTGACCTTTCGAAAATTTAAATGGATTATCTCTAAAGCTTCAGTAATTTTGCTATCTGATTCTGGGCTTCCGGGCTGGAACCGCGTCACTTGTATATCTGGACGTTTCGTACCTATTTGTATGGGACCTGTAAGCTACGGCTTGTATAATTTCAAAAGTAAATATCTTCTTAGCGCATGCTAGAGGATCAATTGAAAGATTGAAGGAGGTTTCTCGATCTGTGGACTGCCTTAAATTCCGCTCAAAACTTGTACCTCCAAAACTTGAGGTCCATCTATACTTTTCCACTTACAGATATTTTGTAAATGGTGATGTAATGCCCAATACCATTCGTGAAGCATGCTGCACTGTAACAACCGAATTCATTTTCTCAAATTCGAAGTTTCAGTAAGTTTGTTATTAAAACTAGTAAATTTGTGTTTTTTAGTTCAAAACTATTATTTTATGTATCACGTGCGGTAAATTTAAGATCATTTAAGATGTACTCGCAGAAAATGATATTTTGCCAAAGTTATTGCATATTAACCAATAAATAATATTTAAATTTTAAATTTTGCTAGTAATTAAATTTTGATTTTCGTTGTTCAATTTGATTAAAAAATTTCCATAAACTAAATGCACTTAGAAGCCCAGCTATATGAATTGTAGCCAACATATTTGTAGTATCAAATACAGTAAATGTAACAGTATCTCTCTCAAATAACAAAGTACCTATTTTACTAGAAACTACTGCGACAGAATCATTTTACAGTGCATGATTGTGTGATAAAATTGAATCAACTAACTGAATCGGTCAAACATGACTGAACTATCGTAACGTTTCAGACTTGTAAATTAACTCATGAATGTAGAAATATGTATATGAAGGAGCCGAGACATCAATTACTATCGAAACTAATATGTTCTTAAACTGAATTACATGGAAATCTACTTTATACAAATTAATAACTTACTTGATTGCCGAATGTTTAATATAGTTCCTGACCATATAACCCGATTATTAAATAGCAAACTGTGGCACTTACGGTAATCTGATATACGTGCATATATTACGTAGGCCCATGCATGCATGCCATGGGAATCAACACTCAATACTATATCCCTTGCTGCAGAAACTT